>PVHP010031371.1:9936-21170 GCA_004024765.1 Zapus hudsonius | reverse complement strand
TTATCCAGAGGCATGGCCAGGAGAACCTGGCTGAATACTAGGCTATCCATGGTCCCCTGTCACAAGGACTGATCCAGATGACCCATGGAGGAGGTTAGCCAGTGGAGGGGGGAGGGGAGGGCAGTGGGGAATTGGGGATAACAACTCATTGTTTGCCCACTAAATGTTGTAACTCATTATGGACAATAAATTAAAAAAATAAATAAAAACAAAAACAAAAAAAAATAGCCATAAAAAAGCTGGGCGTGGTGGCACACACCTTTAATCCCAGCACTCGGGAGGCAGAGGTAGGAGGATTGCCATGAGTTCAAGGCCACCCTGAGACTCCATAGTGAATTCCAGGTCAGGCTGGACTAGAGCGAGACCCTACCTCGAAAAACAAACAAACAAAAAAATAGCCATAAAGGAACATAATTTGACAATTAGGAGCATGTTTAATGTCGATAATATATTAAAGATGTTGACTTGATGCTGTCTCTTCCAAAGGTTTTAAATTTTAACTATGTTGTGATATTGTTCCAGAATGTCCTTGTTCCTAAGTGGCCTTTTAAACGAAGCACTTAGGGGGTCACCTGTCACAAAGGTTTGTTCCCACCTATCTCTCAAAAGGTTGATCCCTTGCTCAGAAAATTAAACAGACAAGTAGAAAGAGAGAAAGAAAATACAATTACTGGTGGATGGAGATGCAAGATATAGGGTGTCAGACTATTATTGCAATTTTCCCACATATTTTTTTAATTTGATTATTTTCAAGGTAGGGTCTCGCTCTAGCCCAGGCTGACCTGAAATTCACTATGTAGTCTCAGGGTGGCCTTGAACTCACGGCAATCCTAGTACCAAGTGCTGGAATTAAAGGTATGTGCCACCACACCTGACTTCCCACATTTTTATTAAAATCTAAGATAATATAAATAGACCAAGGAAGAAAGAAGGGGAGGAGAGAAGAGAGGAGAAGACATTAATATAAAAAAATGTGCATTTTTACTAACAAAGAAGATTCTAACTGGATCACATGTTCTTGAAAGGTATGACACTGTCTCCAGAGTGAGTGAAAAAAAAAAAACCAGAGAAAGAAAGAGAGAGAAGCCGGGTGTGGTGGCGCACGCCTTTAATCCCAGCACTCGGGAGGCAGAGGTAGGAGGATCGCCATGAGTTCAAGGCCACCCTGAGACTACATAGTAAATTCCAGGTCAGCCTGGGCTAGAGTGAGACCCTACCTCGAAAAACCAAAAAAAAAAAGAAAAAAAAGAAAAGAAAGAGAGAGAGAGAGAACTCCTTGGAGCAGGTCAGCCCCCTCCGGAGTCTGGTTTCCTCACCTGCAGCTGTGCGGCCGGCAGGTTGACATCGGCGATCATTTCCGTGCAGGGGTGCTCCACTTGCAAGCGCGGGTTCAGCTCCAAGAAGTGGAAGCTGCCATCCTGGCTGTACAGGTATTCCACTGTCCCCGCGCTCACATAGCCCACGGTCTTGGCCAGGCGGACAGCACACTGCAGAGACAGACACATGCCGATGCCTTCCAGCTGTTGTCACTGGAAGCAGTGACATCTGTTCCCTCCCCAATGCACACTGAAGGCCTGCTATGTGGGAAAGATCTGGGGACCTCAGGGTTCCAATACACCTGTGTGATGCTGGGCCTGGGATGAGCCCTCCTTTTCCTCCTCCTCCTCCTCCTCCTCTCCAGCGCCCACCCCGCCCTCCAGCCACCAAGACTCTTGTAGCTGCCCCCACCCATCTCGGTAAGGCGCACCTGTTCCATGTACTCAAACACAGCTGGCATGGCAATGGTGGCTGGCGCCTCCTCGATGATCTTTTGGTGTCGCCTCTGGATGGAGCAGTCTCGCCCAAACAGTGACACGGCATTACCGTACTGGTCAGCCAGGACCTGGACCTCCAGGTGTCGAGCGTGCTGAGCCAGCTTCATGAGAAAGATGGGTGAGCCTGGGATCTCGCTCTGCACCTGCAGGGGAAGCATAGGGGCTAGGTGTTCATGAGGGAAACTAGCTCTAGAAGCTTCTAGAATGTCTGAGAAGATAGCATTTAGAAACGAGTAGGGATGACAGGACTCCTTCATGCCTCTGCTGATTTTTAACTTTCATTTTACCTCTCTCGAGGACATAACCTTGTCATTGTTTTTAAGTCAAACACTAAAAAGGGTAAAATTTCCTCACAACCCCACACCCTGAAGATACTGAACTAAGAAGGACATGGTGGCCTGTGCCCCTAATAACAGCTCTCAGGAAGCGGGGGATCAACAAGTTCAAGACAAGCCTGAGCTACACAAGCGAGTTCAAGGCCAGACTAGGCTATACAGCAGGATACTTTCTTTAAAAAGATAACACAAGCTGGGCATAGTGGTGCACACCTTTAACCTTTAATCTCAGCACTCGGAGGCAGAGGTAGGAGGATCACTGTGAGTTCGAGGCCACCCTGAGACAACATAGTGAATTCCAGGTCAGCCTGGACTAGAGTGAGACCCTACCTCGAAAAACGATAAAATCATCATCATCATCATCATCATCATCATCATCATCTGGGGCCAGAGACCAGATGAAGGAATTTCCGAAGACATGGAAAGATAGAGAAAAGAAACACTCACTTGTCTGAAAAGCATCGGGAAGTCCTCAGCGCTCTCGGTTTTCCGGATTCCTTTCCCTCCGCCACCTTCTGAAGCTTTGATCATTAATGGGAAACCGATTTTTTCAGCCACCTAGATGGGGAGACAGGTGCCAACTGATTCCATGGTGGGGAGAAGGTTCTGGAACCCTGGCCCTGCACAGTCTGCAGTTTACCTCCAAGCCCTCATCCACATCTTTCACACAGCCCTGATCATAAATATCTTCCGGGACACTAATGTGTTTGTCCGGCTGCAGATCATCCTCTGCCCAATCCACCGTGAGACCTGTGGAGGCACAGAGCAAATTGGAGACTCCTGAGGACAGCAGACACATACAGCCCATCGGCCACACTCCCAGCTACTCAGGGGGCCTTTAGCTGTCTACATGATGTCTCATCATCCTAAGGACAGACTCACCTTGAATGTGAATCAAGCTTAAGAAATACACACGGAGCTGGAGAGATAGCTCAGCGGTTAAGGTGCTTGCCTGCAAAGCCTAACTACCTGGGTTCAATTCCCCAGTACCCAAATAAAGCCAAATTCAGCACAAAATGGTGCATGCATCTGGAGTCTATTTGCAGTGACAAGAGGCCCTGGTGTACCCATTCATTCTCTCTCTTTCTTTGCTTAAAAATAAATAATTTTAAAATATATATATATATATATATATATATATCACCACGCCTTTAATCCCAGCACTCGGGAGGCAGAGGTAGGAGGATCACCATGAGACCCTGAGTCTTCATAGTGAATTCCAGGTCAGCCTGGGCTAGAGTGAGATCCTACCTCAAAAAACCAAAAAAAAATAAAAATAAAAATAAAAAAATTATATATATATATATATATATAAAATTTTGGATGGGAAACTCCTGAGATTTTTCCCTGTTTATTTTTTAATTTATCCTAGAAGTTTTATTTTTAGGAATTTGCCCAAAGAAAATGATTAAAATGCACACAGACTTAGCTGTAAGACGATTGAAGCTCCATTCCTTGAGCATTTTTGAAATTAGAAGACAAATTGGGAAACTACCTAAATTATGCAAGTACATGAATTAATTATGTAGCACATCTGTATGATGAACTCCTATGTAGGTGCCAGGTGTGGTGGTGCAGGCCTGTAATCCCAGCTACATGACCATCCAGGCTAGCCTGTACAACCCAGCAAGTTCCCGTCTCAAAAGGGATATAGCTCAGGGGTAGAGTGTTTGACTGGCAAGTGCAAGGTCCTGGGGTTCAATGCCCGGTACTGCAAATAATACTAAACATAATCCTATGCAGGTATCTTTTTGTTGTTGTTTTAAGGTAGGGTCTCACTCTAGCCCAGGCTGACCTGGAACTCACTCTATAGCCCCAGGCTGGCCTTGAACTCACAGAGATTCTCCTACCTCTGCCTCCTGAGTGCTGGGATTAAAGGTGTGCGACACCACACATGTTGTTTTAGAGCCAGAGTCTAGCCTAGGCTGACTTCAAACTCATGGTAATCCTCCTGTCTCAGCCTTGGCTTCTAGCTCTTTTTTTTTTTTTGGCACTCCTATTTCTCTTTTTATATTTTTGTTTGTTTGAGAGAGAGAGAGAGAGAGAGAGAGAGAGAGAGAGAGAGAGAGAGAGAGAGAGAGAGTGAGTATGGGTATACCAAGGCCTCTTGCCACTGCCATCCAGACGCATGTGCCATTTTGTGCATCTGGCTTTACATGAGTACTGGGGAATTGAACCAGGACCTTCAGGCTTTGCAAACAAGTGCCTTTAACCACTGAGCCATCTTTCCAACCCCTGTATTCCTATTTTCTAAGTTGACTACAATGAAGTTGTATATTTGATGGCTGAAAATTTTATTTTATTTTATTTTTTGAAAAATTTAAACAAAATAATTTTTAAAACATACTCTTGTTACCCCAAATTGGCCCAGAAGACCCCCCATAGTAATGATTTGGGTCCCTTACCACTTCCGCTCCAGGGCAGGGTTGGGATCTGCAGCGTCTGGGCCACAATGGTGGAGGCGATCTTGTCTCCCAGGGCCCACATGGCTTCACTGGGGGGGCCTGAGGGATTGGGAAAGGAGAAAAGAATGGGTTCATCCATGGACGAGTGCACAGAGGGAGGAGGGCCAAGCGGACGCAAGAGAAGAAAGTCCTGCATCTCTGCCTGACCTTGCCTGGGTGGGTGGGGGGCATCAGGTCCTTATGGCATCAGTCAGTTTTCAATGTCTGGACTATGAATTTGAACTAAATTACCACAAAGCTATGTGGCTGACATACTCAAAGTTCACTTGGTGAGGCAAAAAGCTGGCATGGTGGGGCATGCTTTTAATCCCAGCACTAGGGAGGCAGAGGTAGGAGGATCACCATGGGTTCAAGGCCAGCCTGGGTCTACAGAGTAAGTTCCTGGTCAGCCTGGGACACAATGAGACCTTACCTCGAAAAACAACAATAATAACAACAACAACAACAAAATACATACATACATACATACATACATACATACATACATACATACATACATTAAAGCTGGACGGAGGAGGCAAACTAGGCCATCAAGGAGCTAGACTGTGGGATGGATGGCAGACACTCTGGGGAAAACTCTCAGTGTTTGTGGGCCTGATGTTCTCTGTAAAGAGGACTCTTCTTTGACAGACAATAGTCTCAGTTCCACTTGCATTTAGCATTGGAGGTGTGGTAGTTTGAAGAGATGTCCCCCAATAGAATCAATGTTTTATTCAAGATTGTGAATTGTCTCCAGCCTTCTTCTGGCTGGAGGAGGTGTCACTTTGGCCTGGCCTCCTGGGGTCTGGCCCTGAGGTATTTCTAATTGGATGCAAAATTCTAGGGACACATATGCAAAAGAGCAGCCAACCCAATTCTGACAGTTCTGCTATTTGTGAGTAACAGTGTTACAGTTGCTTGCTTGCTTTTAGAGGTGCTGGGCCTCTGTCTCTCTTCTTGCATCTGTGAAAGGGGCCAACCTTTCATTATGGAACTTCCCCTGGATCTGTTACTTCAATAAATACTTTCTTCCCAAAACTGTACCTGGTTTGGAGATTCATCCCAGCAGCGTGCGACTGACTACAACAGGAGGATTCAGTCAAACACAGATGGAAATTTTTTGTTTTGTTTTTTTCCGAGGTTTCACTCTAGCCAAGGCTGACATGGCACTCACTCTGTAATCCCATACTGGCCTCCAATTCACATCGATCCTCCCACCTCTGCCTCCCAGATGCTGGGATTAAAGGTGTGTGCCACCATGCCCGGTGGAAGATATTTTTAAGTGCAACTGTACCGAACTTGCACAGACTTCTCTGTGTCAGTATGCTCTACGAAACAATTAGCCCAGAAGTGACATCGTATCAGGTATTATAAGAAATGTAGAGAAGGGGCTGGAGAGATGGCTCAGCAGTTAAGGCACTTGCCTTCAGTGCCTAAGGCCCCGGGTTCAATTCCCCAGGACCCACATAAGCCAGAATGCACAAGGTGATGGCTCTGGTGCATTCTCTCTCTCTCTCTCTCTCTCTCTCTCTCTCTCTCTCTCTCTCTCTCTCTCTGCTTGAAAATGAATAAATAAAATATATACATATTAAAAAAAGAAATGTAGAGATGATTAAAAGTCCTCAGGAGGTTTACCTAAGGGGTTTGAGATGGCCGGTGGGTGGTCTCAGAACCCATCCCCTGTGGATACAGGGATGGTGTACACACACACTCAAAGTTAACAAACACTGCCACAAAAAAAATTCCTGAAACAACAGATGCCATCAGACAATGTGTCATTTTACCTAATGCATAATAGAGGTGAGGGGATCTTGTCCCAAGGGGTGAGGGGCATTCTAAAGACCCAAGAACAGCCAGAACAAAGATGTGGCCTTTTCAGAAACATGACCTTCAAACCTAGCCAGAAATCTGAACTTGGCTGATACTTTAATACCAGCAGAAACACTAGCAAAGGGCTCCTCCGTGGGCTGGCCCCAGCTTCATTCCATTGTGGTAACCATGGCAATGGTGCCTATTTCCATGGCCTGGCTGGCTTACCTGTGTGCTTCCCACCCCTGCTCACTCACTTACTCCTCACTAGGAAAAGGTGAGGTGGGAAGGCAAACCTGACCCTCACTTGAAAGAACAGCACAAGGAGTGTTGTTCCAGCAGCACCCCGGTCCCCACACATCCGAGGGGTGACACATACACACTACCTAAGAAAGCAATCTCATGCTTGCACAGCAGCTCCGGAAGTTTGGGGTTTTCAGAAGCATGGCCCCAGCCAGCCCACACAGCCTGTGAACACAGAAAGGTGAGAACAAGGGTCCTCTTCCCATCTTACCCAAAGCTTCCTGCCATGTCCCATCAGTCTGTCATGAGCTGTAGGATGACACTGTTCCAGAGGGGCATCATCTCACTGTAGTCACCCTTGGGCACCCTGACCCGTTACCTGCACGGGGATTCTCTTGGCAATGTCCGCGATCAGCTCCACGTTGGCATAGTTGTTGTTATTGGGTCCTCCTGGGACGGGGACATACTGATCCGCCATCTTGATGTACTCTGGAATTACACAGGAGGAAGGATGGAAGAGCTCACGACAGACCAGTCAACAGAGCAACATGTCTACTCCAAAAGAAAGACATCAACATTCCAGGGCAACCATGGACAAACATGCAGGACAACTGTGGTGGTTTGGGTCATGTATCCCATGAACTCATGTCCTTCGAATGCTTGGTCCCCAGCTGGTGGCAATTCACAAGATGGAGCCATGATGAAGGAGGTGTGTCTCTTGGGGAGAGCTTGGAAGTGGCATAGCCCAGCTTCCCCTTGCCAGAGCTCAGCTTGCTCTTACTGTTATCTTTTCCCTGCCACACAATACACCACGCCACAACACACACACACACACACACACACACACACACGTGTCAAAGGCTGGCATGAGGTGATGGCCACCCAGCAGTGTTTTGCACCATTAATTCAGACTCAATTCAAAGACAGGAATCTGGGCTGGAGAGATGGCTCAGCGGGTAAGGCATTTGCCTGCAAAACAGAAGGCCCCAAGTTCAATTCCCCAGGACCCATGTAAAGCCCCATGCACAAGGTGGTACATGTGTCTGGAGTTCATTTGTGGTGGCCAGAGGACCTGGCCCACCCATTCTTTCTCCGTATCTGCCTGTTTCTCTCTCAAATAAATAAAAATATATATTTAAAAAAAAAAAAGACAGGAATCTTCCTATAGCTTCCATAGGATCCTAAAAATGACCAGTGTGGAACTCTGTGTATAGACACAGAAAGAAATCCAAGTGAGGCTGGTCTGCCCGTTTCCAGAGCCTATTAGACCATGATTATCAGCCATGGGGGGGGGGGGGATTACAATGATGGCAAAGGTCAAGTCAGACAACCTTCTTGTCTTCAGTCTTTCTTTTATGTTACAGAAGAGAAACGAGAAAATAAACACAACTACAGACTTCAGTCAATGCCAGGAAGGAGTGAGGCCAGGTTCTCCCACAGAAGTTTGGGAGGGGATGAAGGCGGGTACAGCGGGGATTGCCTCACAGAGCTGTCTGGAGAAAACACTACCCACAACACCCTGTTGTGCCACGGCTCTGTTGCAGGGAAGTCTGTGAAAAACCAGGAACCCACAGAGACCAGTATGACTGGGACCCAGGGATGGAAGGCAAGAGGCACATGGGAACTGTCAGCCTAATGTGACAAGAAGTCCCATAGGAGAATGCTCTGAACGCAGACATGTGCCACGTGCTGCTTACGGAACCTGGGGAACTAATGAATTTACATCCCTGGGCCTCACTGTCTCTGAGTAACAGGCAAGTTCATGTTCATGCACAGTAAGCCTGGTACTGTGTTGCAGAGGGTTCGGAGGACAGTGCTGAGGTGGCTGGCACCATGAGGAGCACAGTGGCCTCTGAAGCATTTTAGGAAGGGGCAAGACAAGCCTTGACTCTTGTTTTCAAAGGGTCCCTTCAGCTGCTGTGTGGAGGAGGGTCTCTAAAAGGACAAGACGGCTTGGGTTGAAAAAGCAAACTGTCTACTACGATTTACGACAGGATCCATTTCAACAGAGCTCTATGTAGCTGGGAAATTGACCAAATGACTGAGACGAAGCACCAACATCTAGAGAAATAGACCCAAGCTTGACATGCTGTCATGGTTTGATCCAGGTGTCCCCCACAAACAATTGAATGTGTTCTGATAGATCGATCCTCAGCTGATGGCAGTTTGGGTTTTACAACCTTGATGAAGCTGTGTTGTCAGGGGTGGGCTTATGGGGTTATAAGCCTTCCCCTTGCCAGAGTTTGGCACACCTTCCTGCCGCTGTTTGCAGTGCTGTGGCAGAGGTGATGTCCAGCCCTCTGCTCATGCCATCGTTTTCCCTGCCAGGATGGAGTCTCCCCTCGAGTCCATAAGCCAAATAAACCCATTCCTCCACTTTTGTTTGGGTTCTTTCTGCGCAGCAACTAGAAAGCTGACTGCAACACATGCCTCATAGATGAGACTTCCACTCTGCTTGTTTCATTTTTTAAAAATATTTATTTATTTAAAACCTTTTTATTTATTTATTTATTTGTTTGTTTGTTTGTTTGTTTGCAAGCAGAGAGAGAGATAGACAGAAGAGAGACAGAGAGAATGGGTGCGCCAGGGCCTAGAGCCACTGCAAACGAACTCCAGACGCATGTGCCACTGTGCATCTGGCTTTACATGGGCACTAGGGAATTGAACCCAGGCTGTCAGGCTTTGCAAGCAAGCACCTTTAACCGCTGAGCCACCTCCCCAGCCTCCACCTGCATTCTTAAAGGCAAGAGGTCCAGTCTTGTTATGCAGATATTTGAAGTAAATGAAGAGCAGAGAGAGACAGGCTCAGGATGGACCTACCTGTGCAGCGGGGAAAGCTGAGGGCAGGTGAAGATGGGGTGTGGCGTGGTGGGGAGAGAGGGTCAAGTTCTGGTACCTGCATTGGCCTTGAGGTCCTCAGGGGTCACCATGACCACGAACCGGATGGCACGCTCATTGCGGAACATCTCATAGGCCCAGCGGCGGACAGAGCGCATGCACTTGACTGCAGCAATACCGTTGTTGGCGATGAGGACCTGGATGGGAAGCAGGAAGGAACTGGAGCTGCAGATTCCACCCGTGGAGGGGTGAAGGGGATGCCTCCCAGCGACAGAGTCGCTCCCAGCTCCCCAGCACCTCACTCCTCTCTGGTTCTAGGATGCAGCCCCAACGCATACTAAGCCTGTGTTCAAAGTCCACCAGCTATGGAAAAGGATGATGGAGCGAATGAGTGAATGGACAAGAAGGTAGATTCTCCCACCATGACTCAGGGAACTGAGCGGAAGAGGGAGCTGAAAGATTGTAAGAGGGCTGGAGAGATGGCTCAGCGGTTAAGGCACTTGCCTCCAGTGCCTAAAGGCCCGGGTTCAATTCCCCAGTACCCACATACACCAGACCCACAAGGTGGTGGCCCTGGTGTGCTCTCTCTCTCTTTCTCTCTCTCTCTGCTTGAAAATGAATAAATAAAATAAAATAAAGATTGTAAGAGCAATGGTGGGGGAGAATATCCAGAGACATGGCCCCCTCAGCAACAACATACAAGGTGGGGGGTGGAACCGGGTTGACTCCTGGGGGGCTATCCATAATCCCCTACCCCATGGACTGATCCAGACTGCCCACGGAGGATATTCTGCTGATTGGGGACACAGAACAGGGGAAATGGGGACTTGGGGCTACCAACTCATTATCTGCTCATTCAATGTATCTAATTATGGATAATAAAAGGGAAAAAATCCAGGCATGGGGGCGGGGAGACTGCTTAGCAGTTCAAGGCACTTGCTTGCAAACCTGCTGGTCCAAGATCGATTCCCCAGCACCCACATAAAGCTGGACACCACGTGGCACAATGCCTGTAATCCCATTACCCCTACAGCACTGTGAGGTGGAGCCAGGAGAATCTAGAGACGTGTAGACTAGGTGGGCTGGCACATACAGTGGAAAAGCAAGGTGGAAGGGGAGGACAAACACCCAAGGCTGTCCTGAGACCTCCCTACATGTGCCATGACATGCAGGTGATCATACACACACATAGCCCTACACACACATACATATACACACCACAAGAATAATTTAAAAACTCAGGTGCATTTAGCAGCCTTTATTAAAAGGACATCCAGGGAGGCACTTTATTTGGATGCACAGGCAGGCTTAGAGCAGCTCACAGGTCATCCTTCTGAGGGCTTCACATATATAATGTGAAAGCTGTTTATACAAAAGCCAGGTGGAGAACTGCTCTCCAAATTAGCATAATTTGAATGACTGTCAGTCAACATAACTGCCAAATAAAGAAACCTTGTAGTTTAAAAAAAAAAAGAAGAAGGTGGATTCTGATGGTAAGGGGCTTCAGGCAGCACCACCACCGTCCTTTCTATCTGAGGAGATGGCTCAGTGGTTAAAGGAGCTTGCTCTGGGGCTGGAGAGATGGCCCAGTGGTTAAGGCACTTGCCTCCAGTGCCTAAGGCCCCCGGTTCAATTCCCCAGGACCCACGTAAGCCAGACCCACAAGGTTGTGGCCCTGGTGCGCTCTCTCTCTCTCTCTCTCTCTCTCTCTCTCTCTCTCTCTCTCTCTCTTTCTCTCCCTCTCTCTCTCC
>PVHP010031370.1:0-21073 GCA_004024765.1 Zapus hudsonius | reverse complement strand
AAAAAAAAAAAGTCAGTCAAGAAAGGGAAAAGAGAGCCCACAGAATGGGAGAAATATTTGTGAGCCATCATATATATGTGATGAAGGATTAAAATTCTTACCATGCTAAGAAATATTAACAAGCAGCAACTACCAAGATTTCCATTAAAAACTGGACAAAAGACTTAGATATTTCTCTAAAGAGGGAATACAAATGAACTAATAAGCAGATGAAATGCTGTTCAACATCATTAGTCCTCAGAGACATGCAAATAAAAATCACAATGAGTTCCGACCTCACTGTACTAAAGACAGCTTGTAGCAAATAAGTAAAAAGCACTAACTAGTAATAAAGGCTATAGAGAAATCATAACCCCTGTACATTGCTGTGTGAAATGATGCACTCAGTGTAGAAAACATTTTGGCAATTCTACGAAAGGCTAAAAATAAAATTATCATATCATCCAGCAACTGTACTTCTATATATAATCCAAACCAAGTGAAACTGGAGTGTAAATAGATACACATACTTGGTCACATCAGCATTATTCACAATGGTCAAAATGTAGAAGCAACCCAACTGTCCATCAACAGGAGATTTAATGATCTACATTACATGAGTTATATACATGTAATCAAGTCTCATTCAGCCTCCATTAGGAAGATAATTCTGATAGATGTTGCAATATGGAATATATGAAAAGCATTATATGACATGAAATACATTAGTTATAAAAGTCAGATACTGTATACTTCCATTTGTGTAAGATATCTAGATTAAATATTTAGAGACAGATTATAATGGTGGCTACCAAGAGCAATGGCTAAGAGAGGAATAGGATTAATTCATAATAGTTGTGGTTTGGTCATTAAAAAGTTTTGGAGGGCTGGTTGGTTTGAAGCAGCTGCAGAAAGCAGGCCTGAGCTCTTGGTTCCTGTGGTTCTTGGGGATGGCTGGGAACTTGATAGCCTCCTCTGATCTGGCCAAGCCATTTTTTTTGTCATGGTTTGATACAGGTGTCCCCCACAAACAATTGAATGTGTTCTGATAGATCGATCCTCAGCTAATGGCAGTTTGGGTTTTACAACCTTGATGAAGCTGTGTTGTTGGGGGCGGGCTTATGGGGTTTATAAGCCAGCTCCCCCTTGCCAGTATTTGGCACACCTTCCTGCCACTGTTTGCAGTGCTGTGGCAGAGGTGATGTCCAGCCCTCTGCTCATGCCATCGTTTTCCCTGCCAGGATGGAGTCCCCCCTCGAGTCCGTAAGCCAAATAAACCCATTCCTCTACAAGCCACTTTTGTTTGGGTTCTTTCTGCACAGCAACTAAGAAAGCTGACTGCAACACCATCCCACTGGCTGTCTCCATAAACAAACTTCCCCACATCAGTCAAGTCCTTGGGAGTCCTGCAACTGCCACCCCAACCCTCCCCACTTGATCATAGGCATCTCTCCTGCCCCAGACTGGAAACACAGAGATATCTGGCAACCACCAGCCAGGGGTCAACAACAAGTCCTCTACAACCTGGTCAGCTGGGTACAGTAAGGGAGCAGGGACAAGTACTATTACCCCAGAGCCCCAGAAGCAAGGCAAGGCTGTGATGGGGGCTGAAAAGATCCTGGACCTCCAAGCGCAGCTTTTGTTATCAGCCACCAGCCCAGAGACGCTGGCAGAGCTTGCAACCTCCACAACCTTCACATCTGAGCCCGCTCTCACTGTTGGCTTTCCCTCTTGTCAGTGGTGACCAGAGAGGGCAATGTGTTCAGAGTCTGGGGCACAGCTGAGCAGACAGGAGCCTGTGGGCAACCTTTGTTACTCTTGTAAAGCAGTGATGAGAAGCATCTTGGGATGAGTTAGCAAGTTAGTTACTTCTCCCAACTTTCCCAGAGTTAGAGAAAGGCAAGTTGTCCAAGTATTGGTGTCCTACCTTCCTTTTATACTTTCATTTGTGTGTGTGTGCACCTGTTCTCATGTTTGTGGGTAAGCGTGCTCCTCAGCACATGTGTCAAAATCAGAGGACAACCTCAGATGTCAGTCCTTGCCTTCCACTTTGTTTGAGGCAGGGTTTCTTATTGCCTGTCTCTGCATGCATCAAGCTAGCTGGTCTATTTCATTTTGGGGATGTTCCTGTCTCCATCTCCCACCTGACTGGCTAGGATTACAGATGGAACTACCACATAGACTTTGTGTAGGTTCTGGATTCAGGGACTTCCTCTTGCCCAGCAGTGCTTTATCCACTGAGCCATCTCTGTAGCCCACGCTGCCCTAGCTTCTCAAAAACATGGCAGGTCAATGATTAATGACCAGGAACAGACATCTAGATCAATTTTTATGATACAAAGAGTCTATAATACAAGGGAGCATGGGAAAAAGATTACTTGGAACAAAAACTCGAGACTTCACACAAAGCAAGACAACCACATGTCCAGAGTAGTTAATGAAATTGCTCCTCCAGCTGTTGTTAACTTAATGAAAGAACCTTAATGAAGGTGCCTGAGAGGAAACGATCTCATTGGGTTAAATACAGCTCTTTATGAAGCCAAGAGCATCTTTAAGCATGTACGTATTTCAATGTGAGAAAGCAAAAAAAAAGTACTGATAGTTATTGAAATTATACTTACAACTTTCTTTAGGCAATGGACTAATTCAAGGACTTCTAAATGAACAGTAATTTACTAGCAAAAAGATAGACATTAAGGCTTTCAGGAATACTTTTGCCATAATCAGAGCAATGATTGAGAGAAATTGAGGCCTGGGAAGTTAGCACCATTTGCAAGGAATTCATCAATCTTGGGCATTTTGGAGTTGCTCTGAGTGGATGAGTTTGGGAGGAAGATAAGTTGAGCTTTTTCTCAGCCACACAGGTGGGCATGAACTATAGTCCTCTGTCCTCCAAAGCAGAAAGGGTCTACATTATCTCACTTCCTAATATGCCTATGTGCGTGACACTGATTTGCTTCTTTCCCCTGAGACCAGTAGTAACCCTGAACAAAGCAAGGGTAATTGTTTTTCTTTTTGTTTGTTTGTTTGTTTTGAGCCATCTTACAAAATCAAAACAGAACATTAACAGAGTGCTTCTTTCTCTACCCCATGAATTTTGGCTTAACAATGAAGGAAAGTATGGCTTAGTGTCCTGAAGTCTGCAAGGCCTCCCTCATAAATGACAGACCAAGGGCCATGTCTATTCTCTTATGAAATAGTCTGGATTTCTTGGAAACAAGATAAACAAATGAACCTGGTGAGAATGTGAAAAGAAACAACAGCAAAGGCTTTCACAGGATTGAGAGGCGAAAGGCCAAATGTAAGTGGCCTGTGATATCAGTGGCTGATGACAACATCTTCGTTCTGCCCTCTGGAGAAATCTCCCCTGACCTGCAACACACATACAAAGTCCAACTTCAAATCCGACCTCAAAGTTGCTGGGGACTAAGAAATCTCTCCCATAGCTGCCCAACACCTCCTGCCCATCCCCCATTCCCCAGGGAGCACCAGCTCTTACCTCTTTCTTTGAGCTAGTTAAGTAAACAATTAATTTGTTCCAGAGTATCCCTAGACACCTCGTATTGTCTCACCACTATAAAATATAACTTTAAATTAAGGTAATCCAAAATCATACAAAGTTAAGACACATGGATAAACTCAGAGGTGTTCAGTCGTTTCTATATCCTACAGAAGCAGCTGCCAACGGATAACTGACTAAAACAATAATGGATGTGATTTTCACCACTCAAGGTTTTAGACAGTAAATGGTTCCTATAGCAACCAAATATAGTCCTCTTTCTGTATTCCTAGTATTTCCTAGTGGTAAGTGATGTTAAATTTATGCTTTAATGTGCTGTAAAATACTCAAGTTAAGTTTGCTAAGGGAACCGTAATTTTTACCTCTTTACAAATCATTTTATGATTTTGGTACCTAATAACAAAATGGTCCTAATATATAGCTGTACTTCTTCCCCCTCATCATCTATAAATGAAGCAAAAAGCCACCAAAAATGGTTGACCACATGCTTGCATCCCTAACTCAAAAGCCAGGACTACACCACAAATACATATAAATACAGCACACATTCTGATTTAAGTGACCATTTAGGTTACTTCCTGCTGTTGACAAATGTCTAATGATTATCTTATGCTTTTCTCTGTACTTACAAGGGGCACCAGGCAGGCTCTAGACAGAGATGGCTTACGTGCAAATCTCAGCTCTTGTCACCAGGAGTGTACCACTGAAAAAAACAATCGCTGAAACTTCCTGAGCCTCAATTTCCTCAGGAAGTGGGTATAAATTTTGCATAAGGATCAACAAAAAAATTGTTCAGATATTACTGAGCAAGGTACCTGGCACACAGTAGTGCTCTGAAAATGTTATTATATTTTATTTAGACATCTGTTGAGATCAGCAATGTAAATACTATTCCTATAATGTATGGTATGCGCACTCACAAGCCAAATACTATTGAAGATCAGAGAAACTGTTCTTATGAGAAGCATTTTAGGTTACAATAATGCCAAGATTTCTCTTTCTCTTTCTCTCTCAAAAATAAAGAAAAGTTCTAAAATTACCTGAGGTCAGAACAAGAATTCACGAAGTTATTAGACTTCTGAGAAATACTTTTTTTCTCACAAGTGAAGAGCTTATAGTCAACTAAGTGGAATT
This sequence comes from Zapus hudsonius, assembly GCA_004024765.1. Lineage (NCBI taxonomy): Eukaryota > Metazoa > Chordata > Mammalia > Rodentia > Dipodidae > Zapus > Zapus hudsonius. Next base: position 16,440 of record PVHP010031370.1, on the reverse strand, counting down.
ATATGTCAAAACCCAAAAAGAAAAAAAATGTATCCAGCTTTAGGCCAACAACTAAAAGATTTTAATTCCATGTGAGATTCTTTTTTCTTCTAAGAAAATTACACTTCCCAAATTAAGAGCTTATACTGAATTACATTCCCACAAATGTGGAAGGGGAAGGTTTCAGTCATTCATTTCTGAAGTACAAGTATTGTTGTAGCAAGTTCCCAGAAAAGGCCCTTGTGAGCAATAGACTCCTATTACTTTTAACAGGTGCTATGGCAATATATATATATATATATATATATATATATATATATATATATATATATATATATATATATATATAAAACAAGAGAGGAGTATGAAAAAGTTCTCCAAGAAAACAGAAAAGTCTAGGAAATATGGACAAAATAAAAGCTTTAAAGATGACATATTAAATGTATTTGTTGGTGAAACTACTCTCACCAGGTTTTAATGAGACAATTTTGACAACTCTGTGAGATGGTTGTTGTATAGTTTGAACCAGACTATGGGACAGCACCAGGTTCTGTATCACATCAAAAATTTTCCCTCTGGGCAGGAGCTGAGGGCCTAGCCAAGCACCCACCCCAGGAAGATGAAAATTCTTTCCCTGTGCTTATCTTCTGGCCACCTTCTGAGGCTCACCTAGAGGAGATACTTATCTGTGAAGAAGTCAATAAGCCTCAAGTATCACCAGGTGTCTGACAGGTGCCATTCTGAATGCCAGGCTCGACTGGTGTTTTATTTATTTTTTATTTTTTTAATAGAGGACTTCACAGGAACTTCATCTTATTTTCTTTCTGTTACTTATAACTGATGCATATGATAAGTCAATAAAAAAATCTCCCAATAACCCATTTAAAATAAGCATCAAGACTTGCTTACTAAAGAGGAAAACTCTCAATGGCCCCCATGCTAGTGGGTTCTCGACTTCTGAAATTAACACAGATATTTTCCCAACAAATCTGAGAATATCTGCTTAAAAGGCTAAAATTGTTTGAAATGCAAGGTCACTCGATGAGGAAAAAAATATTCAAGTGACCAAATTGAATAATTTGCAAGAACACTGAACACATTTGTATGTAAGCACAAATACATACCTACATAATTAGGTACATCAAACTGATTTATGAATAAAATGGAATTGCCCATTATAATTATCATCAACAATAAATGTATAGCTTTACATAAATTTAGACTCCTCTTTATATTAATTAAATTAAGAATTGAGCCTGAAGATTTTCCCATTTAGACATCATCCATCGGTGAAAGTAAACTGTTTGAACTAGGGAGTGACCTCTACCTGTCCTGAAGAACTAGGTTTCTTCCAGGTTTCCTCTGACAGATGCTCTTCACTCAACAAGCACATAGTGACCTGAGTCCCTATTCACTCCTGTGGAGAAGGTATGTTTACTGCCTCCCAGGTTTGTCATTTGTCTTAGGGACCAAACCTTTTAATTTCTCTGAGTATGACATGGATGGCCAATGTATAAAAATAAATAGAAGAGTTCACATTAGAATCACAAATGAATTAAATATCAGAAGTTACAAAGTATCCACCCACCACATCTCAGGGAACTGAGCGGAAGAGGGGGTGGAAAGATTGTGAGAGCCCTGGTGGGAGAGAATATCCAGAGGCATGGCACCCCTCAGTAACAACATACTAGGGCCAGGAGAACCGGGCTGACTCCTAGGCTATTCATGGTCCCCTGCCCCCAAGGACTGATCCAGACGGCCCAAGGAGAAGGATACCCAGCTGATTGGGGATGGGGAATGGGGCATTGGGGAACTGGGGATAACAACTCATTGTTTGCCCATTAAATAATGTAACTCATTATGGACAATAAAAAAAAGAAGTTACAAAGTATCCAAATGAACTTGATGCCCATATAGATAGAGGAAGGAGCCAGGGTAACCCTGGAATTGAATGAGAACATACCAGGGGCAGACACAAAAAAAGCCAACACTAGGTGGATTTGATGATCGTTTTCAGTTAATGAGAAGCTGAAACATGTGTTATCAACATGACTTCTCAAGAGTAATAAGTAAAAGAAAAAAAATTGAAATGTTGAAGAAAGAATAATATAGTAGGTATAATATCACCATACATAGCTTTACTACATAAAAACCTCAGAAACTCAAAATTTTCCCTGTGAACAAACAAAAGTATAAAAATGTGTTAAAGGGGGATGAAGAGATGGCTAAGTGGGTAAGACGCTTATCTGCGAAGCCTAAGGATCCAGGTTCAATTCCCCAGTACCCCCATGTAAGGTCGGATGCACAATGTGGTGCATACATCTAGAGTTTGTTTGCAGTAGTTAGAGGTCCTGGAACACCATTCTGTCTGTCTGTCTGTCTGTCTGTCTGTCTGTCTGTCTGTCTGTCTGTCTGCCTCTTTCTGCTTGCAAATAAATACGTAAATTAATAAATAAAAATGTATTAAAATATATAAAAATATAAAAATACAATCCCAGCTCTTCTCAATGTGTATGTAAACATAAATACCATCAGATATGTTTAAAATGCAAGTGACCAGAAATAACAAGTGACTAAAAATAATAGCAACAAGAAAAATGTTGACATTTGGGGTGCTTGAGTAACTTTCATGAACATATTTCATCTTAGTATCTTGCATGTGAGATGCCATATTTAAATGTATACACTGCCATATCTGATAACATCTATCAGGTATCTTCAAGAATTGCAGGGCCCATCAGTCTTACAATGCATGCAAGAGTCCTACAATGAAAAGGCTGCTTTATTACACACAGGTTGTCCAGAAGGTGTTTTCATGGTTCTGAACTCTAGAAAAATGCTACCCAACTTTGTTGATAACTTCTGTAGCCTACAGATGAGAAGGAAAAATATGTCATAAAAATTTCTATTATTTTGATTAGATTCATTTGTATTATGATTTTGTGATGATTATAAGAATTGCATTTCAAATATATGTCCTACAAAATAACCCTTGCCTATTTCTCAAAGGTCTGTATTAATGTGGACATGTAACACACATAGACATGGACAGAATGTCCCTTTCCGTGTTAATTGTGGAAGCTGACCATAGCCAAATTAGCCAGTGGTTCATCCAAAGTAGAGTCTAAGGATTATACCACTTCTAAGGATACAGTTTACTTAGCCCTGTGATCCAGAACAGTGCTGAATCTTAAGACACTTATCTATCAAACAGATGTAGTCAAAAAACCATGCCAAATGCTCATGGTAGGATTCAAAAGACTGTGACAGGAGACATGAAAATGTTTGTGAATGACTATACTCAAAAGCACTGATGTCCCCCAAATCAAAGTTTATAATGAATTTATAAATCTTGCCTTGCTCTTGGGGAAATTCAAATCACAGAGATATCTTAAACATTTTCTTTCTTCTTTCATTTTTGGGCCTGGATCTCAGAATTATTTTATAAGCCTCACTGAGTTTACATGAAGAAAGTCATTTCTACTACTGTTACAACATTTAGGGTTAAGTATATTCTATCCAAAATGCTTAGAACAAAAGGGGCTTGTAACTTGAAATTTGTTCAGATTTTATTTAATTAAATTTGGACCTCTCTTTTTCCTTTTTTCCCCCAAAAATAGTAATCAGCTTTCTGCCTAGGACATGACATATTCTCTTTGAATAAACTAACCCACTATAATAGTAAGTAATTAAAGATTCTCAACCCCAAATTAGTCAAGTTGAGGAAAGAGCATCCCAAGTCCAGGACACTTCTAAAGAAAACAAAAAGTAAATTGTTTCCTCAATGTGCTGTGAGTCCTGGCAATAACTGAAGTGAATCTGTGTCACCTTATAGAGCTTATACTTTACACAGTGTCCTCTCAAGTAAAGTTCACATGAATAACAAGAGAAAAAAAATTAGCTATTTTTTCATGAAAAATCAGAATCAGGCAGATAAAGATACAAATATTAGCTTCATTTTTAAAGGTGGTAAAGACTGTGTGGAAATATCAATAAAAAGTTTTGTCTTCTCGGAAACCACAATAAATATTATTAATAGAAATATCAACCAACTCAGAAAATAATCCTGTATCCATCCCTAACATCAGAACTTAAAATAACAGAGAAGTGGGGAAAAAAAGGAAAGGAAAGTGTGAATAGTTTCCACATACCACAAAAGCTCTATAGTAATAATTTTAAAACTTTTAGAAACAAAGGGAAAATGGATTTGGAACATATAATTGTGGTAATGAACACATCTCTCCTTTCTAGCCATGAAAGTTTCTAACAGAGACCAGGATGCAGAAAAGGAGAATGACATCAGGCAGCAGGACAGAGCATCCTGGGCAGAGGAGATGAAGAGGCCTCCTTCCCAGACCATACTTCCACCTGACAAGACCTGGTGGACTCTTCTTAGAAGACTCTGTTTGGCTACCTCCCACTTTCTCCAGAAAAGAGAGCCATAAAAGTAAGCCATTTATTTAAGTTGTGATGATGAAAAGGGAAAAAGACCTAGAATTTACAGCACTGCAGAATTTATAGCACTACACAAATGTAACATATCATAATCATAATGTCATGAGAGAATTAAGAATTATAGAAGGAAGAAGAGAAGTGACAGGTACAAAGAAAATGTCAGCACAGGGAAGTGGAAGCCGATGTGTTATGGGACAGTAGGTGCCGAAGGATTAAAATACATGAGTTGTTCAGCTCAGCAGAAAACATGAAAGGAAAGTAAAATAAGAATTAAATGTAAAACTCCTGGGGAGAGCACCACCGTGGAGCCCTTGCCCAGCATGTACAGCACCTTGAATGTGATGCCCAGCTCCACAAAAATGAACAAATCATAGTGAAAATGCACACAAATCAAAAGAGGAAAGGGGATAAAGATACTCAAGGAATGAAGAGGTATGAGCAGCCTGCAGATTTGTATTTAATGAATGAGATGAAATGAAATTGAAGGACGGGGGGGGGGGAAGAAACCCCTCAAAATCTAGAACCTAAAGAAGGGGTAGCATTTGGGGTGAAAGGGACATGGCATTTAAATACACTGAGCGTCTCAGAATTCTCCAAAGCAAGTATACATTCATAAAACATGTCACACAAAGCATATGTGGTAGGATTTTAAAGAGTATAAAACAAGCCAAACAAGTTTTGCTTATAGTAATATTAATATATATGCATATATACATACACATAAACACACAGACACACACATTGAATGTTTGAAGTTAAAAGATATCTTACTAATTTCTACATTTACGTGACTGTCTTGTAAATTCACACTACAGAATGGTCTGTGAAAGTTCTCAGCTCATTTGGAAGTGTGCGTGACTCTGCACTTGTGTGTATGAGTGTGGTGGTTTGAATGAAGTGTCCCCCATAGGTTTGTGTGTTCTGAGTGCTTCCTATTCAGCTGGTGGTAATGTGGGAAAGCTGAGTGGGGCATTGCTGGAGGAGGTGTGTCACTGGGGGCCCAAACTTGAGGCTTGTTGTTCGGGTCAGAGCTAGCTCACTCTGACTAGTCCTTGCTGCTGATAGGTGAAGATGAGAGCCACCTTCCTGCTTGTACCAGGCTTTCCCCACCATGTTGAAACTTGCCCTTGACACTGTGAGCTCAAATAAACCCCCTCCTTCCATGAGCTGCTTTTGGTTGGATGTTTTGTCCCAGCAACAAGAAGATAATTGCCACAGTAAGATTCTTGTGATTTTCTTACCCAAGAGGTTGAGTGGGAGAAGACATTAGAATTTAATGTACTATGTTAAATCTAATTTGACAAAATCTGACAAAAGAGATTAATAAGCAAAAATGAAGTTATAAAAGAAATGCATAAAAGGCATGGTAAAAAATGCCTGGCTTCTGTAAATCATCGGGAGCCTAGAGGTTTTCTGATGAGAGAGAACTTGCTAGGATAGGGTCCCTGCTCCAGACTGTCATGTCCCTCCTTCTGGGTCCTCCTGGACAGCTGGAAGGCAGTGCTCCTACCTGCAGCCAGAGCTGGTCCCCGGCCACGGTCCTGCCGATGGCGCTGCACTGGAAGGTAGCAAACTGTCCGGCGTTCACCTCCACATTCTGAATCCGTAGGAAGTGGGGCGTTCTGGCTACATGAAGAAAAAGAAGTCAAGGTATTAAAAGTGGAGATCTATAAAGAGTGAATGTCTTTCCCAATCTACCTTCCAACTGGGCCTGTCCATTTTGTTCACCCTGAGAGAAAAGAATGCTTTTGCACTCAGAGCTTTAAAGATCTCCCTGCAGTTGTAAAAGAGATCGTGGAAGGTGTTTGCTGGGTGCTTTGTAAAGAGAGGAAGAAAGCGAGGCAATCTGGGATCAGACCAAAAGAGAAGATATTTCATTGTTCCTGCTGTGCAAATTACTGGAGCTCAGCAGTCTTCTTGTAATAACAGATCTGTATTAATAAGATTATGCCGAGGCCTAATTGATGTTTTGAATGAAAACATATTAGATATTTATACTAGCAACATGAAAAGAACAGTAAGAAGTTAAATGATGTTGTCAAGGAAACTTTGAAATCAAAATACAGAGCAGCGCAAAATATATATTTTAATACAACTAATTGGTGTGCAGCCTTCCATGTGTAATATTTCCCAGTTACCAAAAATACTGTCCCCATAGACACACTGTGAATGAATGGTACTCGCCCACCATGGCCCGTAATTTTTGCTGATTCTTATTATTCTAATTCACAATGTCTGAGTGATTCCAAATGCTAGTCAGCAAAGTCTCTGATGTCCATGGTCCATATGGGACAGCTGCTTCACACCAAGCACAGTTCTGTTCCATCTGAGAGGCATATCCCAATTTCTGTATGCCTCTAAAATCAAGTGTCCAGGAACCAGAATAAAAGGTCAGAACCCAAATGCCATGCAACTTCAATTAGGAAGCTGTTCTCTTATCACACACAATGACACAGTGAGAAAGGAGAAGGGGAGAGGGAGAGAGAGAGAGAGAGAGAGAGAGAGAGAGAGAGAGAGAGAGAGAGAGAGAGAGAGAGAGAGAGAGAGAGAGAGAGAGAGAGAGAATAACATGATCGTATTTTCTCAGAGGGGCAGATAAGGCCAGAATAAATTCATTATGCCTTGAAGCTTTCTCTCAGTGCCAGCGGGTTTTTGGAGCACGTATAGGTATGGGTGAAGAATGGTGCCCTAGTATCAGGGACTAAGGATTGTAAACTAGCATCATGAGCCTAAGCAGAACATAATTAGAACTGGAAGTGGGCTACAACCAAAGAACAAGGCAAAATGCATTTCAATACCAGCAACACAGGAAAACCTCATTACTAATTTGGAAGCCACTAATAATTCACTCCATTGAAGATGCTTAGCATGCAAAATGTTCTGAATGGCTCCTTAGAGAGCAGCGTAATGACGGACCTTTGTTGCTTAATATTGGTTTATTAATGTACAGCTCTAAGAACTCTGTTTCACTGACTTAATCAAATTACTCTTGGCTAAGAATAATACAATTCTATGGTCTCTTTGACTCTATGAGTCTGAAAAGCTCAAAACCCCATTAATTTAAGAAAATGGCAAGAGATCGCACTTACTGACTAGGCTGTTCTTAATAAAAATTAGAACTGGGATTCCCATACTTTTTTAAGTAACCGCCTATAGAAAACAGATTCTGTCTCTCATTAGCTTCAGCTTTTGTGTTAATTCTCTTGCAGAATGTAAAGGAATGAAATTTTCTCAGTATTTAAAGACCAAAGGGTTGAGTTTTATTTTCTCTCACTCATGTTACCTTGTCTTTCCTTTTTTTAAAAAAAAAAACTTGCATTAGTGCTTTTAATTTCCTTTCAATTGTTGCATTGTCTATTACAAATGAAGTCAGCTGAAAGGTAAAAATGTCTTTTACTTTTAAAAATCTTTTATTGTCACTATGGTTAAATAGAAAAATAATTATTTTTTTCACAGTGCCTCTGACCCTATTTAATCATGTATTTGATTTGTTGACAAATCTTCATGTTTTGTCTTTTTAAATCAAATATAAAATATAATGGTGATTTTCAATTGATTTGTAGGTTTCTCAGAAGAACTCTGGGAAACCTCAGTTCATTTCCTTTTCTCTCATGAAAGGAGACAAATTAAAAATAAAAACAATAATAATTAGGTATTTTGATGTTGACTGGCATGAAAAGAATTATATAAGAAAAAATTATAATGTTCCCTAGCTCACTTGTGTATAAGCAAATGTTAGTAATATAAATATTTCAGGAGTCAGATATCGGTGCCCTAGCAAGTAGTTAAAAACAGTATAATGTTATTAATTATAATTCTAGTTAGTATTTAAAATACATGTTCACAAAGCAAGTTTCAAATTATTAAGTTGCTACAAAAGCAAGTCTGACCTTGGCTCTCTGGTTCCCTATTTTGTGATGTCATCTCTTAATCCCATGAGGTCAAAACTCTCACCAGAGATGAACCAATGAGGCTACCTGATCTTGGGTCTTTGAGTCCAAGCTATGAGCACAATGAAAATGATTTCTCTATAGAGTTAGCCCACTTCCTGTGTTTTTAGAAAATATTATTTGTTTATTTACTTACTTATTTATTTGCAAGGAGAGAGAAGAGTATGGGTGCACGCAGGGCCTCCTGCCACTGTATACGAATTCCACAGGCATGTGCCACCCTGCGCATCTGGCTTTATGTGAGCACTGATGAATTGAACACAGGTCATCAGGCTTTGCAAGCGAGCACTTTAACGGCTGAGCTCTCTCTCCAGCCTTCACCTCTCATGTTTCACTATCGTAGACAAAAGCCAGGCTAGAACATTTGGCGAGAGCACAGCGCTATGTTATGGGCTGCTGATCTTCAATCCTAGTCACTTGTACAAAATTAATATGTGATTGAAAATTACTATTCATCTACTTTAATAGTGACTAAGAATTTTATAAATGTAAAAACTGCATGTTTTAAATCACACCTTTTAGTAAAAAAAATTCTGAGCCTGTGTTGTAGGGACCGATTCTGAGCTGGTATGGAAGGGCTATTAAAATCAGAGAGTAATTTCTCATTAAGCTACTAAAAGCTGACAATTAAACAAGTACCCCCTAAACATCCATTGCAAAGTACCTGGAAGCTTCTCACAGGTCTCTTAGGATTTGGCTTCTCACCCACCCTTGAGACCCTCTGGTCTCACCCCTTGTAATTTAACCACACTTCTTTCACCTTTCATCTTCCTTGTCTTCTGATCCTTCACTTCTCGTTCCTTTTCCCTTGTGTATCCCTCTCCTCTGGGCTATAAAAAATCTCCAAAACCCTCTGGGTTTTCTCGTGAACCACAAATTCTCTCAAACTCTCTCCACTAGAAGGCCCCACCAAAGTACCGGTGGCACCAAAATTGCTGTGCATCTATCTGTGCCTTCTCCATGGCACCATGCAGAGGGTCTTTTCTTGCCTTCACACCTTCCTTTCCTACAACAGTCATCATACAGAGACCTGCAGCCATGGACAACAGGAGTGTCACATGTTGTGTGGGCATCTGAAGAAGATTCCCATCAACTGAAATCATTTTCAAGTGAATGTCAAATCTTGAAATGTACAAGTTCTTTACTCACTAACCATTTCAGGGGTAATTTTGAGAATAACAAAGTGACACTACCTATATTCCTTACTTTAAAAAATATATTATAACATGTTTTTAACTGTGATAAAAATAAGTTATTTTCATTCAAATCTGAAATAACACCCTGAAATTACCTACATTGCCATCCTATTACTACTTATTTTTTCTTCCAATATATTAAAAGATTTCAAGATAGTTGAAATTATTTTCTTTTCTCCTAAGGAAAAGTGGTTTTAAAAGTATTTTTACATTGGAGAATATCCTATAAGAGTCATCAGTGAAAGTTAGATAAATATTTAATTTTATTCACATAAATTTATTTCTAAGAAGCAGCTTTAAAATGTATATGCATTTCTGCACATGTAGTTGTTTTTTTTTTTGGGGGGGGTAGAGGTGGGGATCCATCCACCATGTGTTGAGTGAGCACATAGTAGCATTCTAACCTACTATTTAGCTGGGATTTTAAACCTTAACTCATGCAGGCTCCAAGTGAACTCAGATTATGAACAATAGGTAAGGAGCAGATAGAAAAACTTAATCCCAAGAATAGCTAGAAAATACAGTGGGATTGGTAGGTAGATAAAAGTTTAAAAATATTCTACTTGCAAATAAATATTCCAGGGTGGTACAGGACTATATTCCCAGCACCAACTTGAGCTTACAAAGTGAGACTGTCACACTGAATGCATAAATAAATTTATCATAATTATCAATAATAGTTAATTAAGAAATGAACATATTATGTACATATGTGTGGATGTATGTCCTGTTGAGTGAAAGCAGAAGGGTTCTTTTTTTGTTTTGTTTTTTGAGGTAGGGTCTCATTCTAGTCTGGGCTGACCTGGAATTCACTATGTAGTCTCAGGGTGGCCTTGAACTCACAGCATTCCTCCTACCTCTGCCTCCTGAGTGCTGGGACTAAAGGCTTGTGCCACCATGCCTGGCTTTAGCAGAAGGGTTTTGATCCCTCTTGTGTTAAGCAAGGGTTATGAAGGAGAGCTGGGGAATCTGTCATTGCATAGACCCTAAGAACAGTCCTTGGCCTTTATAGAAACTTTGCATCCTCTTCCTTGATGAGTACCTTTATCTTTCTCTCAGAACTTCTGTCATGACAATCACGCACATTTTTTCAGTTTAACATGATGAAGTTGAGATTTTTTTCTTAGGACATATCCACATATAGCTATTTGAAAATTTGCTTCTTACAAGCCTTTGGTTCTCAACCAGGGAATAATATTTTCACCAGAAGACATTAGATGCTGTCAGGACATATTTTTGGCCATCACAGTTAATGTGGAAGTGGTGTTGATCCCAGCATCTAGTAGACACAAGATAGGGCTACTACAGAAAATCCTAATAAGTGCAAGACAGCTGCCATGAGAGTGAACCAGCCCCAAATGTCACTAGAGCCACATACGAGAGATGCCCTGTGTGCTAAAAAATTCTCCCACAAGTGAGCACCTCTGTTTGATTCCACTATACAGGACAAGGGAAGAGTCCATAGTTGATTTTCACATACACTTTCTATTTCCTTTGGTTTAAATTTTTAGAAATTCAACTACTAACACAAAAATATACATTTGAAACCGTTTCTGAAACAAACATTTTCTATAAGGCTCCGAACAGCCTAGGTTTCCACTAACTGGATTCAAGTGTGTTCTCGGAATCCCTTCCCAGTCACCAAGAATGCCTTTCCTGGGAAAGTAATGAACCTCATGCTCTCTGTTCTATGTGCTAACTTCTTATTAAAAATGAAACACCTGACTAGCGGCATTCTCACTGGCTTCATGGGTTCTGTTCATTTTCTCTTCATCCATACTATCCTCAGTTTTGAAAGACTGCGTCGTAGTCAGCTACACACCACTGAGATGAATCTTCAAACCAGGCACAATTTGGGGAGGAAGGTATTTCTTTGTAGCTATAGATACAGGGGAAGTTCCAGAATGCAAAAGAGGCTGGTCCTCTTTCACAGGTCCAAGCAGAGAGAAAAACCCATCACCTACACCACACACACACAAAACAGGGAACAGGCAGGAGGGCCAAGGAGAGAATACTTTCCCCTTTATATAGTGTTAGGGTGGGGTCTTGTAATTGTATCCCAGACTTAATGGCTTCCTGAGTCTCTGGAATTTCCTTCCTGCACTGCCCACACAGGAAAAGATGTTTACTTTATCTTCTTTGAGCTTCTTTACATCCCACCCCTTGCTGAGAGGCTGCTTTCCTATAAACATCCTCAGAGACCCACCCAAGATTACTTGAAAGGTCAAGTTGACAACAAAACTTAACCATCACAGACTGTTTCCTAAAGGGCCATGTTTTTAGTAGCTGCTGCCTGAAAGCTGACAAGTGTGGTAAAATAAAGCTCATTCTTCACCACAGTCTAGCAATAATGTCACCAAGGTGTGTCCATTAGGACACATCTCACAGATTGAATTTGGAACCAAGGACCCGATTATGTTCTCTGTAACCATTCTTTCTTTAACCCCTCTCTTGCCACCCACCCAAAGCAGCTGATGGAAGGAAAGATGTTTGTTTTGGCTTTACAATCTCCAGGGGGAAGTTCCATGAGGGCAGGGAGAAGATGGAAGAGCAAGAGGGAGCTGGCTATAACACTCCTAACCCTGCCCCCAACAATACCTCCTCCAGAAAGACGCCACCTCCAAAGCTGCCATCATATGGGATCAATGGGGAGGCACATAACTCAAACTACCACAGATGCATAGCACAGAATCTTAACACTTGTTGTTTTGGGTTCTGATGACCCAAATGCAGCCTTCTTAAAGACCATTAGCATATGCTACTTGCACAGTTTGATTAAAGGTCCAAAGGATTGATGTTTCTATTCAAATTACATTTTAAGAATGACCTCTCCTAAAATTACTAATTGTTCATAGCTTAGGAAATAGTAAAATAATATGTCAGGTTCATAAACAGACTGCCAAGAAAAAATATCTGGCTAGTACAACAAAACCACATTTAAATGGAAACTAGATAAAGGAAAGCAAACTTTGTAAACTTACACACTTTTATAAGAAATGTATCCATTTTAAATGAAAGCTATTGTCCTGGATGGTAGAAAGAAACTCATCCACCAGGGTGGCCAAGACAGGGACAGAGAGCTATTCTACTTCCATGATCAGCATTTTCTAAGGTCATGGGAGTCAAGCCCATGGGTTTTTGTTTTGTTTTTTTTAGGCAGAGTCTCACTGTAGCTCAGGCCGACCTAGACACCCACACTGTGGCTCAAGGTTGGCCTTGAACCCATGGTGATCCTCCTACTGAAGCCTACTGAGTACTGAGATTAAAGGTGTGCACCACCACTCCTGGCTCAGGCATAAGATTTTATAATAAACATCAAGGCTGAATAATTTTCCAAAGTCTTACAATGATGAATTCTCAACATCTAGAGTTGGAAATCATTGAAGTATTTTCAATGGGTGAAGAGTATAAAGTAGATTCTATTTTATGATCTGGATTTCAGCACATTTGTGTTTAAGCAGTGATACCTAAATCTTTACTATCTCTAAATCCAAACCTAAGTGTGTGTGTGTGTGTTTTAATTTGTGAAGTAGAAGTATTTTTTTCAATGTACCCATTTCAAAGGGTTGGCATAAATATCAAATAAGATGATGTAGGCAAGCACCCTGTGTGCCTGGTACCTACTGAGCCCTCAGAAACGTTCTGTACTGCTTGAAATAACTGACCTACCACTGGAAACTGGAAAAGAGCCCAAGAAAAAGGGATGTATAACCAGAAAAGTTCAGATCTTAGGCTGAGCTGTGAGTGCCAGCATTGCCAAGCTGCCTTATTGTAACTCCAGCACCTACAAGTTGGAAATTTCAATCTCTCTCATACTCAGAAAGAAACATTCTTTCTCTCTCTCTCTCCAAATTCATAGGTCCATTTATTTCCTGGAATAAGTTCCCTTCAAACTGCGCTGCCAGTTTTCCTATGAAGCCTGCAGGAGCTCAGCAAACTAAGTGTCTTCCATGAATAACAAACAGGCTTTGGTGCAGCCCTCCTCTCCTGCCTGTCACATTCTGTGGCTTCTCACAAAGAAATAACTTTGGAGTATTAACTGATCTCAAATCAGCCTTTGATCTCCAAAGCATAAGTTATCATTGACCAAGATGCAAATCTTGTTGGAGATGTTTCGTGGCTATTGATTCTTCAAAGCCTGTGTCAAATACGAGCAACGAAATCAGAGACAAATAATGGACAAGATCAAAGTGCAATCTTCGAGGGGACAGAAAATGAGCAGGTCCTAACCCCTTTACTTTCATTTACATCTTAATGTAATGGCAAAAGTTGAAATGAACTGGAAGCATGCCCAACAGCCAGAATAGTGAGAGTCCATGCCTCTCCATTTGTGTGTCAGAGTTGTTGACTCGAGCAAGGATGCCACGTGTCGCCAAGCTGAAAATCCTGGTACTGCCAACTCAACACTAAAAAGCAATGGATTTTGCAAACCAATTTTGAATTTTACAAAGGACCCATCCAAAAAAAAATCAATTGGTATAGCAATTTAGATTTATTATTTGTAGCTAACTAATTCCATGGGATTTATTAAAATGTAATATCCGGGACTGGAGAGATGGCTCAGTGATGAAAGGTGCTTGCTTGCAAAGCCTGCTGGGCCAGGTTTGCTTCCTCAGTACCTACGCAAAGCCATGGCATGGGACTGGAGTTTGCTTGCAGAAACAAGAGGCCCTGTTGTGCCCATTCTCTCTTTCTTTTTTTTTCTCTTCCTCTCTCTCCCTCCCTCTCTAGTATTTTTAAAAACGCAATGCCTAATAATAATAATGATTGAGGTTCAGTAACTCTTATCCAACATGCTAAGACCAGAGCTGTTTTAAATTTCATAATATTTTCTAATTATGTCATAAGTATTTTCATATACCTAATGAGATGCCTTGGTGATGGGATCCAAGTCTAAACAGGAAGTTCATTGACATTTCATATGCATCTTACACTCTTAGATGGAAAGAAGTCTTTGGTAAGACCTTTACTGGCTCTATGTTTCAGAGACTCATCATGAATCCAGGTGCAGAATTTCACATTTCTGTCAGGTTACTGCTTAATAATTTTCAGATTCGAAAACATTTCAGATCTTGAATTTTTACATTAAATATGTTCAGTGTAAAATTAAGTTTAGAAATAATTAGCTAACATTTATTAAGTTTTTATTATGTGCCAAGCACAGTTCTAATATCTGATTGTACCTGCATTTAACCTGTGAGGAAGTTATTATTATTACTCTCCCCAACAAATGAATGAAGTTACATGTCCAACAGTGGTTCACTGAATCTTTGACTGAAGCAGAAAACATTGATAATGAAAGATTTCAAACTCCAACTATTTTTGCTTTGCTTGAAGGTTAAGAATAGATCTTAACAGCATAATACTCAAGAACAGATTTAGCATTATTATCCAAGAAAAAGGAGCTCTTGACTCTTTATGAAAGACTACGTATATAATTTTTTGTTTGGTGTGTATGTATTGGTGTGAGTGCTTGTGTTTTCATCATTGTTGTTTGAGGCAGGGTCTCACTCTAGTCCAGGCTGGCCTGGAACTCACTCTGTAGCCCCAGGCTGGCTTCAAACTCATAATGATCCTCCTACCTCAGCCTCTTGAGTGCCAGCACCCAAAATACTACATACATTCTTGAAGAAGAATGTTTTCCTTTGGGAAAAAATCCAGGGCAAATTCCTACATGTTTAAAATTAAATCTCAATTTGGAGTCCTATATAACTTACAGCCCAAAAAAAAAAAATCTATCCTTGAGAACACAATTCCAAAAATAATTCTAATTCTAATTTGTGCTTTGCCACTGCCATTAAATTTGTACTGCATGATAAATTTTCATTAAAAATCTAATTGTAGGGGACTGAGAAAAGATGAGTGCGCAGGAAAAGTGCTGGTATGAAAGCGTGAGAACCTAAATTGTAGTCCCTAGCAATCGAGTAAAAGCTGGAGCTGTGGTGTGCATCTGGAATGTCAATGCTGGGGAGGTGAGGAGAGTAGAATCCCTGGGCTTTGCTGGCTGGGTGTTCTAACCCAGTCAGTGAACTAGGTTCAGTAAACACAGAAATGCTCACAGAGGTGGGCTTAGTGGCCCACAGCTATAAACTCAGCGCTGGGGATACTGAAACAGGAGGATCATGAGTGTGAGGACAGCAGTGTCCTGATTGGGAAAACAAAACAAAAAACAATGTAGCAGTCATTTTCCCATTGCTGGGACAAAATACCCAAAGAGAAGTAGCTTGTGGGAAGACAGGATTCATTTCAATGTACACACTTGCATGACAGAGTAGACACTAGGCATCACATCTTGTCACATATCAGTGTCAGGAGGAAGCAGTAAGAGAGAGCAATCTGGGCTGGAGTGATGGCTCAGCGGTTAAGGCACTTGCCTCCAGTGCCTAAGGCCCCAGGTTCAATTCTCCAGTACCCACATAATACCCACATAAGCCAGACCCTGGTTCTCTCTCTCTCTTCTCTCTCTCTCTGCTTGAAAAATGAATAAATAAAATATTTTTTAAAAAAGAGAGAGCAATCTAGTGCACACCTAATTCAGCTGGATTGATAAATCTCCAGGTTTACCCCCAGTGACACACTTCCTCTAGCAAGACTCCAAATTCCGAAGGCTCTACCAGCTGGGGATTGAGTATTAGTCTTAATGACAAACCCATGAGACTATGGGGGACATTTCGCAGTTAAACCACCACAAAATAAAAAGGGAAATTCCCATAGATGCACAGCTCATAATGTACTGAAAAGGAGAGACTTACAAACCTGATAACATGCTTCTTCTTTAGTTTCTTCCATTAGGATTATTGAGCAAATTCAATATATATATATATATATATATATATATATATATATATATATATATTATT
>PVHP010031369.1:0-21059 GCA_004024765.1 Zapus hudsonius | reverse complement strand
AGAGAGAGAGAGAGAGAGAGAGAGAGAGAGAGAGAGAGAGAGAGAGAGAACACCAGGGCCACTACCTTGTGGGTCTGGTTTATGTGGGACCTGGGGAATTGAACCCGGGGCCTTAGGCACTGGAGGCAAGTGCCTTAACCGCTGAGCCATCTCTCCAGCCCCAGACATCTGGTTTTTAGATTACCTGGGTCAGTTATCTTATGCCCTGCCACAGTGCAAACCATGGTTACCGATTTATTATCAGGATTACACTAAATATAACAGGGCAAGAAGCCAATGAACTTGGAGTTTTTAAATTCTCAGTTATTTTACTAAGAAAATGTACCCAAATCACTCCTTAGCTGTAGCCCAGGAGGGAGCAGGCCCTCACTGTTTTGGACAACAGTCACTAAATCTCATCTGGACCCAAATTAAAGATTACCATCTGTACTGAAAACAGGGAAGAAAAAAATGTAAGCAAGAAGAAAAGAAAGTCAAAGCCTGCTCAGATGGACCTCATCTGCTCGCTCAAGAGCACGGATTTGAAAATTGCTTTTGGAAGGCTGGTATGCAGTCTTCACCATCACACAGCCAGGACTTAGCTCTGTCATAACATGCTGATGACAGGGCACATCGCCATAGCAACCCCGCACAGAGAATCATTCCAAGGCCTTTCACAGACACCAATAATTATGATGTACTTGTATTGTTTTAGGACATTAAAGACCTAAAATTAGTACAGGAAAAAAGATGGTTTTCTTCTTTTTTCCTTTCAAGTTGATTGAATTTTCAGGGCCAGTTTGGGATCTTCCCAGTGGAATTTTTCTGACTCTTACATGACTCCATCCAGAACCTGAAGTAGAAAGGGAGGAAGCAAGGAGGATGGGAGGGCCTGGGGAAGGGAGGCCAACTAGGCATTTATGCTGATGTGTTCAGATGCCTGGCAAGTGGAAAATACCAGGATTATGGGCTGGAACCCTCTGCGCATCCTCAGCAGACACTCTGCTCTCACGGAACAAAATCTCACCAGGTTTGTGAAGACACTGCCTGAGCCCAACTTCCAAGGTGGATTTGTCCTTTAATGGAAAAGCAGGTGACTCTAGGTGATGGCACGATGAGGGACATTTCCCCAAGTCCCAGCCTCTGAACACTGAGGTGGTGCACTGCCCCTTCCTCACCCTGGGACAATGGCAGAAGGGTAAAAGGGAAGAAAGGCCAGATCCGTACATGAATGAGCAACCAGTAAAATTCTTTTTTTTTTTTTATTAACTTTTAGGGTTAGCACATAAAGTCATGGGTTTGATTCTGGCATTTTCATATACACGTTATTATACTTTGTTCTCATTCATTCCCTTCCTACTGTGCCTCCTGGAATGCTTCGCACACAGGAAAAAGAATGAGGAAGGCTGTTTCAACAGCAAGTGCTAATATCGTAAATCCAAGCAGTTCTACTAATTCAGTGATTTATTCCAACTTCCCTATTCTCTTACTCCAAATGAGCAAGAGATAGGCTCCCACTTCAGCGGCAGGCTCCCCTTCCTTGATCTTTGAAATCAAAGCAGCTATATTCTATCAGCACGGTGCCAAGATTTGAAATCAAATAGATCCCCCGTGCAGAAGGTAAAGTTCTGTTAAACAACACCAACTTGCCGCAATTAGCGAGTGATGTAGTTCCCTCCCTGACACCTGCTGGTGCCGCTTTCGAGACCTTCAGTGTTACGTGCTCTGTGAGATGAAATTTACTAGAATCCACAGAATTAATTTTGAAGTGTGCCCCTCCTCTCCCCCTGCGTCCCCATTCTTGCTGATATAAGCAGCCTGTCCACCAACCATGGTGGAGGGAGAGCAGCCCAGGCGCCTGCCAGCAAGTCACATGCGTCCAGCTTTCTGTTCACGGCAGCTGAATGGATTCAGGGGATCTGTTTTATTTTCCCTGACAGAGCCCTTATTTTTAAACTCAGGGCTTCATTTTCTAACATTACTGGCTTTAGACAGTAGAAGCATGATCTCGAGTGAAAGCTGTCACTGCTTGTCTATTTCTTGTATCAAAATCGCACTTTTGGACTGGAAAGATGGCTCAGTGGTTAAGGCACTTACCTGCAAAGCCTAACATCCTGGGGTTCAATTCCCCAGCATCCATGTAGTCCTATACACAAGGTGGCGCATGCACCTGGAGTTTGCTTACCCTGGCATGACTATTCTATCTCTCTTCTATCTCTGTTTGCAAATAAAAAAAAAATTTTAATTATACTTTTCTCCTTGATATGGGTCCTCAAAGATTCCTGCTGTCCAGGATGGGCCGTCAGTGCATGGTGTCTCTGGTGTCCCGGCCCTTAGGTAAGAAGGAAGCTTGGGGTGTTTCATCATGGCTTTGCACTCTGATGATGTTCCCATGGACCTCATTCATCCTTCTAAAAATGGGGTGAGGGCTGAAGAGATGGCTTGGTGGTTAAAGGTGCTTGCTCATAAAGTCTGATGTCCTGAGTTCGATTCTCTAGTACCCATATGAAGCCAGCTGCACAAAGCGGTGCATGAATCTGGAGTTCATTTGCAGTAGCAGGAAGGAGGCTCATGGAAGTTTTGGGGTGTTTTGCTCTCTAGACAATGGTCCCATGGAACCTCATTCCTGCTTCTAGATGTCTCCAGAAGGACAAGGGAGATGACTGGGAGAGTGTGTGGACTTTGTACCAAGTGCAGGGATTACTTTTCTTAGGTCAAGCAGGACTGAGCATCTCGTCGGACTTGGTTGGCCTTTCTTGGAACACACACATGGATATTTTTAGCCAGAGTTTTCTCAAGTGAGTAATTAGAAGATGCACACAAGGCAGGTGCAGAAAAGAACTAGGCTGTCATAAATCACAACCCAGCTACATACAACCACCAAAACCCTAACTACCCAAGGTCATGGCTTAGCAGTTTTGTTTCTGTGGACAGCACTGTCCTCAGACTCGGGGGCCATGGAGTGGGCAGTTCCTCTGCTGCCACCAGGAGTCACAGGGGCTGGGAAAATTCCTGTGGGTTGCACAGTACTCTGAACCACATGGCGATGGTTGTGAATGATGTCAACTTCACCTGAGACTTATACTATAAGAGGCATGAGCCCAGGACACCTTGGCCCTTATCAGCCCTGACCCCATGAGTGCCCATGACCTGTGACATGGGCTTCCATGCTGCCAGGAAACTGGAAGGTGCCTCCAGGAGCTCCTCCAAAGGAGACTTGAATTAATTCTTAATTTCAAATTTCCAAATGGCTTTTATGAACTTGCTAACCCAAAGCATTTCCTTTAATTTTTGATTTTTATCCTCACGGTGTTTCAGAAATGCCCCATGTGAGTCCTCTCCACTCATCTTGTTATCATAATGGGGGAAGGGCAGAGTGGCCTTCGGGCCATTCCGCCTTAGGTGTCCTCATTTATATAGATCAAGGAAAAACAGTGGCGATGTAAATTATTTACAACCTATTGTATCCATGTGTGTTCTGTAAGCATCTTCTACCACCAAGGCAGCAAGATTATTTTTCACTTTTAATTGTGTAGATGTCTTATCCGTGCTGTTGAAGGCTGGGGAGGAGGAACTGGGGGGAGGGTTGAGTGTGGAAGCCCAGGTAAGCCACTAAGCTGCGCACACTTCAAGGAAGAAACCCAGAGCTGCACTCGTGTCTGGCACATGTCTGTCACTGCATTGGCGTGGATAAAGGCAGGACTCCTTAATGAAGTAACCAACAAGCTGGCAGGGTGGCTGGTGCCTCTAACTCCACCACTTAGGAGACTTGGACGGGAAGAATGCCATGAGTCTGAGGCCAGCCTGGGCTACATAGTGAGTTCCAAGCCTCACTCAGCCAGTGCACATGAATGAGACGGGGACCTGCCCAGTGTCCCTTTTCTCTCTCTTCCCTTCAAATCTGCTGTGACATGGAGTAGTGTGATCAGAGGGGACCACTGTTGGCACAGGCTATAAGGAGTTGTGGCTGGAAAGTCAAGATACCCCTAATTCTCCTCTGACCTCCAAGAACATCACCAAGAAATGCACAAATGCACCGATGTGCCCCCGCCTTGCTCAAAGCACTTCATTGTCATTGAATCTGAAACGACTCTTCCCAAGCCGGTGACCAGGATTCCCACGGGGGAACCTGCGGAAGCTCAGCAGATGCTGCCAGGAGGACTGAGTGCCTTCATTAAGTCAAGGCTCGACCTGACTCTATGCTTTCACACCCTCAGCACCAAATCTGGAACTCCACCCAGCTTTCAGAAGATGTCCTGGGCTTGGGTGTGGGTCACAGGGGAATGACCCTAATGCTGGATGCCCTCAGCAGGGCTGAAGGACAGCTGAAGAGTGAAATCACTCTTGGAGGCACCATGGGCCATGGCCTGTGTCTCACTCTGCCATTAAGTGACCCTGGGCCCCTTACAGAATCCTCAGCTGTCCCACGATCATGGGCCTCACACTGCCTCCACGTGCCACCTAACACCAATGTGTGGGATCTCTACATGGGTGACAGGCTCAGAGGTACACGTAAGGGACAGTGTGGGTTGGGTAAGAGCCAAAAGCATTCCAAATATGGGGGCTTTGCATTGAGCCAAAACCCAGGTGTGGACAAGGCAAGCAAAATGCTCCAGTCGGTAAGAGGACACAGAAAGAAGCTGCATCATATGAGGTATTTGTGAGGTTCCTTTCCACCCCGTCACATGTGATTTGCAGCAGCCCACTTTAGAGAACACTGCGTAGGTCCCTGTAGACCCACCTTCCCCTGGCGTGATCTTCAAATGGAATTTGCGCCTCCTCAGCTGTGGCCTGCCTCTCTGAGACAGCTCATTGTCACCTCAGGCCGCCATGTGTGAGGGCCACAACCAGGGTCGCTCTACATCTGTCCTGAAAGGGCAAGCGACACGACACGGTCCTGGCTTTCTACCCATCTGGTTTCTCCAAATAAAAGGGGACAAAATAAATGGAAATGAAAAGTATACAATTAAAAAAATTACATTTAGCTTCTTTTTGTTAATGTCTGGAAGATGATTTTTGGCCTGGCAGGAGATTCCAGATGGGTTATATAATGAATATAATTTAATACAGAGAACTGGAGTTCTCAGAAAGACATTTTCCAAGTCACAGGTAGCCAGCGGGTTGTCTCCCACTGTTAACACAGCAGAACACCAAGGCTGGTTGCTGCAGTTCTTTTCTTATTACATACACATTGGCCTTTAGACCTAATATCAGTGTGGCCAGGCCTCAAGCCATCCAAACAAGAAGCTGTCGCTGTCCCCGGTGGACTGGTACCCATGCATGCTCCCCAAAAGGCCAGAGACCACTAGCCATTCAATCTACTTTTCCTTCGGGGTCTCAGGATTTATGTCACCAATTAAGACCTTAATGAGTGCCCCAGGTTGACCTCCTAGGAGCAAGAATTAATTAAGCACAGTATTTCTTAGTAAGGAATGGCATTTTCCTGTGCTACATGAGGCAGCCATACTGCCTGATATGACTGGCTTCTATGTAGGACTGCTAATTGTGAGCACTCCAAGAATGCAATTTGGTTTATGTCTTTAATCTGACAATCAAAGAAAATAAGTTTTACTTTTATCTTTATTTGGGGGCAAGGAGAACATTTTGATTATATACTGTGTATGTGGCACAAACTTATTTTCATTACTAACATAATAATACTTCTTTGAATTATGTACATTACCACAAAGAAGAAAGCTAGGATTCACACCTGTCATTTTCCCCTAGATTTTAAGGGTGAATAGTCTATATGAAACCTATTATTTTTGGAAAACTCTTTTTTATCCCAGATTCTTATGCTCCAATAAATCTTATAATTGAAGAAAGAATGAAAACAAGATCAAAACAGTCTCACTTTGTAAACTAAACCTCAGACTGTTAATCTAGGGGGTGGTTGGTAGATTTCTTGTGTAAAAGGCCAAATGTCACCCTTTTAGGCTGTGGACAAAACAGCATCCAGTCCAAACCCTGGACTCTCCACATACAGCCCCACAGGAAGATGAATGCGCATGCCTGTGTCCCTAAAACTCTTGTTCATTCACATTGAAATTTGTATTTAATATCATATCAAGCATTTAAACTGCAAAAACAATTCTTAGCTTTTGGCTATGTAAAAACAGGTAGGAGACAAGATTTAGCTTGTGGGCTCCTGTTTGAATCCTCTGGTGTAAAATATCCAGACTATCAAGTCATCAGTTGGGGCTTGGAGACAACACGATCTTGCCTAGTGACACACACATAAGCCTGCACAGATGCACACACACCCTGCTCACTCTGTCAGCCACAAGGTCTCTGGAACTCTAGGATAAGGAACGAGGTTGTCCCGCCAGGGCTGGGAGATGGCTCAGTGGATAAAGCCCCCATCCTGCAAGCATTCAGTACCCGAATTCAGATCCTCAGAGGCAGAGTGAAAGTTGCATGCTGAGGTGGCTATTTGTAATCCCAGTGAACTAGAGCCGAGAAGAGAGGTGAGAGTCTATTGTAAGCTTGGGGAGCAGAGCAGTGAACAAGGAAGGCAAGGACCAGCACCTGTCCACACACGTGCACACTCATGTTCACATATATGAATGTGTGCACGCACACACCCCCCTGACACAGACAACTACACACACATACACACACACACACACACACCGACAGACAACCACACATAAGAAACGTGGCTTCAGCATATCAGCTTGGTGCACCAAGCCAACATGTGAAGAAACCCCAGTGTGTAGGAAAGAGACCCCCCACCTCCCTTCCCCCGTCCCTTCTCGTCAAGAAAGTTCCCCTCTGAGTCTGAAACCTGCCTGCCTCCTTGGAGGACGTGAATGCAGCCTGGTTCTCCCAGAAACCCCACTGCCTACTTGCCAATTAATGTATTTAACTCTAAGGAGTAGGAGCTTTTTAATTTAGCATATCCATCACTACAGAACATTTCGGTAGAAAATATTAGGATTTCCAAATAATTTTATAGCTCTGTAAATTGCCAACATACCATCTGCAATTGAATTAACATTTATAACCAAACTGAAATAATAAATAAAGCAAATTACATTGCAAATATTCGTGAGTACCCAATATGCACTTGAGAACAGTAATTAGCATTTTATAATCACGCTTCATTTTCTTTATCCAACTTCCTGTCACATTAATGATAAAATATTTTAAGCTGTGCTCTATCAGCGAGCGGCAGCCATGATCTCCACATTAGCCATTAACTTGTTAGTTAACAGCGAGCGCAGACTCTCGCTGCCACCACGGAGGATCCACTCCCACTCGGGCCTGGTGGCTTATCTCTGGCTCTGTACTTTCTCTCCCTTCTTACCCACCGGGCATAGAAAGGCCACGTCTGATCGGATCTGCACACCTGCAGCGCTATGGGAGCTTAACACATGCATGTTTTCGTAAGGAGGAAGAAAGGAAGTACGCTTTTAAAATGTACTATGGGGCTGGAAGACGGCTCAGTGCTTAAGGCGCCAACAACCCCGGAGTTCGATTCCCCAGTAAACCAGATACACAAAGTGGCACATGCATCTGGAGTTTATTTGCAGCAGCTGGAGGCCCTGGCGTGCCCATTCTTTCTCTCTGTCTCTCTGCTTACAAATAAATAAAAAGAAACCAAAAAATTATATTCCGTTCTTCCAATTTAGAAAACCCAACAGGGGTCAAGAAATTAAGAAGTTCAAGTCACTCAAGTGGAATGACTCTCATCTTCAAATGATTCTTGCCGAAGCTTGATCTCACTGTGACTTGACACTCTTGGTGGAGTGTCTGCAATATTTCCCTTAGCCCAACAGAAAGGAATTTTAAAGAATAAATATATGCATTGTTTCATGTAACTTTTCCAACAAGTAGCAGCTTTCCAAGGCTTCCCATTATCTTCCTCCAAAAGTATTTTCTTGAAACAACCACTGGGCGGGAGAGATGGCTCAGCAGTGAAGGTGCTCGCTTGCAAAGCTCACAGCCCAGTTCCTATTCCTCAGCCTCCCTGGAAAGCCAGATACACAAAGTAGAGCCTGCAGCTAGAGTTCTTTTGCCGAGGAGGTTTTGCAACGTTGGTGTGCCCAACTCTCTCTTTCCCCGTCTCTCTTCCTCTCTCACAAACAAACAAACAAAAACTGTCAGCACTTGGGAGGCTGAGGCAGGAGGATTACGACTTCCAGACCAGCCTGAGCTACATACTGAAAACAGAAACAAAACTAACAAAGCCACCAAGACCAGGATCCACAGTGTTTGCTGGTATGTCTTCTGCTTTTGTCTTCCATCCTCACGCCCCGGCTCAGCCTTTTCAGTGTTCTTCTAAGACACTGCCATGTGGTGGCATTGAGCATGTGACGTGTGGCATCCAAATAGAGATGTGCTGTTGCTGGGAGAGGCACTTGTGTTCTTCAGGACTAAGCATGAGGACAGTGGTTGAACATTAGTGCTGAAATGATAATGTTCTGGATATTGACTTAACTCACATCTATTGCTGAAGTGAAGTAAATGTGCTTGCTTTGCAATTGAAAAGACGCGGCTGTTCTAACATTTAAAAATCCATCCGTAAGTTCTGTTCATGGCTGGCTTTATATTTCTACTGGGTAGTGCTGCTCTAGTGGGTCCCAAAAACAATGGTTACTGAAGCTGTGCAGAGAATATATTCTTCAAGCCCAGGGTTTGAATCCCCAGTTCCCACATAAAGCCAGAGGCGCAAAGCGGCACATAGATATGGAGTTTGTTTGCAATGGCACTCCTCTCTCTCTGTCTCTCTCTGTCTCTCTCTCTCTGTCTCTCTCTCTCTCTTTCATACATACATACATCACACACACACACACACACGCACACACACACACACACACACACGAACTATTTAGAGACTAAATCAAGTCCCAACTTGCAGGACCAACTGCAGACATTTCAAAGAGCAGGCATCCTGGGGGCTCGGCCAAGCATCCCTTCCTTGACATGTAGATTTGATCAGCCAGGCATCCACCCACAGAAGGAACTTGGAAGGGACTCTGTGGGCACTGTGTGCTCAACTTCCCTGTCCTTACCTCTGCTGACTGCAGCAGACAAGTCACATACTGCTCAGCTTTCAATTGGGGTCTCTCCCACCATAGTTATAAAGACTAGATGAGCTAACACATGCAAAAAGCTTCAAATGGTTCCTGACTCACATACATTAGGAGGTTTTAGCACCTATTAGCTGTAATAACTATTATTTTTGTTGTGGTTCTTTCAAGGTAGAGTCTCATTCTAGTCAGGGCTGACCTGAAGCTCACTCTGCAGCCCAGGCTGGCCTTGAATTCACCTTCTACCTCTACCTCCCAAGTGCTGAGATTAAAGGCGTGTGCCACCATGCCTGGCAATCATAACTATTCTTGTTAGTCTCCCTTAAAGGGTTGACAGAGCCTCCAGGAAGAAAGGGAAGTGAGAAGGAAGAGACAAGAGAAACAAACAAAATCCAGTAGACCAGGACGGCAGGCATGCTGGGTGCAGGTGCAGAGAAGAGGATCAAAGTCTCAGAGGCACGAGGATGGGAGGAAATTGCCCGGCTTAGACTCCAGACAGCCATGCCCAAGCCTGAAGCTCTCCTGGGGAAGCAGAGACCTCTCTCAGGCTGGGAACGGGGGTGCATTCTGCAGTCTCTCTCTCATTAGCTTTTCTTCAGTCCTACTAATCTCAGCAGATTTCTGTTTCGGAAAAGGACAGGCAGGTGGCATCCTGCATCTACATCCTTTTATCTCCCTGGCATCCATAAGGAGGTTGCCAAGTGCTTGCTGATCTTCTGGCTGAATCCAGCAATGGTGGGGACAGTGTTTTAAAAGGCTTTTAAATCCAGCGCCAGCATTGTGAAGATAGAAGACACCGTGTTCCTTCCTGCTGTTCCTGTCTGGACATTGTGGAAGTCCAGTACATTTCAGCACCTAAAGGTCATATCCCAGTCCTCAGGCAGCAGAGGGACTCTGAAGTCCTGAAAACCCCATCGTCGCTGAGCCCTCATGCACACACAACAGTGGCAGGCAAAGGGTGCTCCCCGGGGCTGCAGAGGGGGTTCCTTGGCCGAGCACTAACCTAGCATGTGCAAGACCCTGGGTTTGACCCCCCAGCACTGTGAGCAAAAGTGTGGTCCCGGGACTTGTGTGGGGCAGCACCATATGGGGGGAGCTGTTAGAAGACCCCCTGAGTTGGAATTCTGGCAGTGAGACCCAATTGAGGCAGGATAGAAAGAATGAAAGTGGGGGTATGGAGAAGGTAGAGGAGTTCTTCATCCAGGAATCTGGTGGTATCCTCTTGCCAGCAGCTAAACAGGAATTCCAATGTAATTAACAACTGCATAAGGACTTTCTTCCTTTCCAGCAATAAACCTGCAATTTTCTAAAAATCTCACAGAAACACCATTTATAGAGAAAAGATATGTACGAAGCCCTTTGTACAAACCTGGTGGCATCTGAATTTATCAGATTATAATTCCATTTGAGACATCTTCACAGGCACCCCATAATCTCACTTCTCAAAAAGTAAAAGGTTTCTTAGCAACCTTTATGATGTAACTTGAGAGTCATTAAAATGGTAGACATATGGCTAATGGTAGCACTTAATTGTGACTCATTTCTCATAGAGGAACCACAGCCAGGCTCTCAGCTGAGCGTTCTCTTTCTTAGTGCCTCTTCCTTCCCTTAATTCTCAGACTTAAGCCTGTATTAAAATATTGTCAATCATATTTTGCTTTATATGCTTTATATTGGCTTTTACTGGAATTCCCACCTATGTTGAAGCCATAAATTTTGGGTTTACCTGAGGGAAGGTCCTTAAAAGTCTGGCAAAACTCCTCAGGTGTTTAGGGTGACTGTGTGGAGCCATGTCTTATTCCCCTCACCAATGACAAATGTTCTACCATTTAATAAGCCCAGCAAGTGATCATGACCCAAGCTAAAGGTCATGAAATAGCAAAGGCTTTGACCACTACCCACCACGCCCTCCCACCAAGACTTGGCAATCCTTAACTCCCAAGGAGAAAAAAGAAAAACAACTTCCCAATGGGCTGATCTTTGTGGGAAATGACTAGGCATCCTTGACTCTAAGATCAAGGACACAGACTGGAACATTCGGTGTCCTTTAAGTGCACAAGACAGCAGCAGTATCCTCACTGTTCTTTCAGAAAACACTGAAGAACGTTCAGGATGAGAGACGGTCACCTTGGCTGACATTTGTACTCACCCTGGCTCACGTCGCAGAGGGACAATCATGTCCATTAAAGAAAAGGAAGAGAGAAGTAACCTGGGAGATTGCTGCCTGGATTGAGGTGCTGTGTCCTCTTTCCCCACAGATATATGTCAGGTGAATTGTAATTCATGTGTAGCACACAGGAAGTGCCACATAAGTGCTTCTGTAACTGAAGAAGCTCTATGTGTATACATCATTTGGATTTCATAATAAGTCCAGGGCTCAAATATTATCCTCATTCTGCATGAGAAGAGACTAGGTCCCAGTGGTTTGTCCCAGAAAGTGGGGGCTCGGATGTGAACTCACCCTGTTCACTTCCAGTCCTGGGGAATTAGCCCAGGCAGAAGGAACAAACATTCATTGACCAGATGAAAAGCAGGAATTGCACCACTGGAACATTCTATTTCAGCAAAATGGAGGATTCTGGGAAATATAGAGATGCCTCTTTTCCAGAAAGACATAACCTTTAGTTCTTCAGGGGGCCTGGTTTTGTGGGTCATTTCAGTTCTTCACGTGGGGCCAGAAGCAGCAGGAGGGAATCAAGTCAGTTCTCTCCACTCTGGGACACACGCAGGACCAGGGTTCAGAGCAGAGCTGGGCCTGAGCCCAGGGGTCACCTGACCCCTTTGGTGAGACAAAAGAGACCTGGCCGATGACAACGGTGTGGAGATCTCCGAGGTAGGAGGTGGGAAGACTCGAAGGATCCCACAACTCTGCCTAAGCAATTACCAGCCTCTAAAAGCACCTCCACCCTCCCTTAGATCTCCTCGAACATCTACGAAACCCAGTTCTTTAAGATTCCCTGCGTGCACTTTACGTACAAGTACTTGAATAAAATGTGGCAAATTTCATCTGGTTTTGTATTAAACTTTTAAATAGGAACAAATTACTATAAATAGCTTTTGGAAATCTTAATTTAGTCTGAAATTTAGAAAAGAGAATATTCATGTTCAGAGGCAGGCATGGGTTGCATAACACCCGGGAGGCTGAGATTTCAGCAGCAGCCAGATGAATCGCTCTTCTTTCTCAACCTGACTAGCAGACCCCAGCCAAGGTGCACACAGGATGGTCTCCTGAGGGCTTTCCAAGCAAATAATCCACATGTTTCTCACTGCCCTTCCCTTTGCATGCTGTTCTTCACAAAAATCCACATCCAAGTTCAAAGAGGAAAAAAAAAAAAAGAAGACAGCATTTTTTAAACAGCCCTTCCTTGAAAATGCACAGTCCTTGTGTCAGCTGAGAGGGTGCCATTAGTCATTAGATCCACTTTTTTTTTTTAGAAGACAACTTCCAAATTGGGGCCAAAGAGAGTTTGGGTTGAAGCCTTGGGAGCTCACATCCTGGCCACACATGGGGTGGGGGGAGTGAGCAATGCTTTGGGTGGGCAGAGTTCTGGAAACCCAAGGGTCAGAGTGCCCTTGGTTTTCAAAGCAAAAATGCATGGAGCCCCTGGAATCAACATGACAGGAATGGTAGGCATGGTTGGCAGAGCTGGGGTGCACGCACGGGGTGGGCAGGGGTCTTCTGATGCAGTTCCCATATGCTGTGTAGATAGGTAAGTGCTGTAGACATTCCGTGTGCAGCTGATTTTCGTTAGCTGTCAAGCCTAGATTCATGGCTGGCAACATAAAAGTGGGTGGCAGTCAAATGCCCACCTACCACCTAACTCATTGAGTGTGGAAATGTGGGAACCCACAGTGCCTCATCCCACATTACCACCTGAGTTTCCTTAATCTGCCTGTTAGCCTCTGACCTATGTAGAAAACTTGGGCCCAACACAAATGTGCTTCCATGTGATGGTTTTCTCGTCCTTCACTGCACGTTATTTACTATCCATTCATTCAGTAAACATTCATTGACATACCACGCCAAGCATGGTTACTGAAGCTCTGTGTAGAGAATATATTCCTCAGGCCCAGTGCATGGGGTAAGGGAGAAAGCCTTGCTTTAAGGCGTGGCAATTTTAAGTTTCCTTGTTTCTGCAGCTTGACTATCCTCATCTCCACATAATGGGAGAGTCAAGGTCTCCTTTGTGGCAAAGCTGTTGCTGCGAGAATAGCCTATCACAGGTTCACATCTGGCCCGAGCCGTGGCAAGGAACCTATGAGAAACTTTCAGCAAGATAAGCAGCACAGTGATCATCCAATCACAGGCTCTTCCAACAGTAGGTGAGCACCATGTTTACCCAATCACAGGTGCGCTTCCCTGCCATTGGCCCCCATGATGAGGAGGGGGAGGTGACTCTGCCCACAAGGGCTCAGAACCCAGAATGACCAATGCTGTACTCCCTAAATGCCTTGATGGGAAAGAGGAAATGTTACAAGGATATCAAGTTCCAAAAAACCTAGATAAATCATTTTTTTCTTTTTCATTGAAATTGTTTTATATATTCTTATGAGAATGTCAGCTTTATTGTTTAACAAGTTACTAAAATGTTAAATCCTTAACACTGGTATACGCAAACATAATTTATTGCTAATGATACTTTTGGTTGGTTGTCCTTCTGTACTGAGGCCCCAGTGTTGGGCCTGTCTCTGCCACAGTACAGAAGATATTCAGTGTCTTGGGGGTTTCTAGATCACCCCACACCCAGGGGTCCCGTGTCTAACAGTATACCCAGTGGAGGCCATGGGCTCACAAGAGGTAAGATGCCGGAACAGAGGCAGGGAGTGGTGGCCCATGCCTCCAGTCCCAGATTGGGTGGCAAAGAAAGAAGAGTCAGGAGTCCAAGGTCATCCTCTGCTACACAGATAGCTGGAAGCCAGCCTGGACTATAGAAGACCCTGTTTCAAAACCAAAAACAAACTCAAACAAAAATGTACAGGAAAAGACTCAGTGGCAAAGGAAAATCTGACCTAGACTCAAAAATAATCTTTCAGCTTTCTTAATCCATCAGTCCTGTGGACTCTTGAATGGTGACCACCTTGAATATGGGTACAGGGAAAGAAATTACTTCATGAAATGTTTCTCCTTAAAACCAAATATGTTCTGTGGTGAGAAACAGATTTGTTGTCTCTGATAACCCTGTGCCTTAGCTGTGTGGTCTACATCCAAGATGAGACTCATAACTTTGCTTAACAGTCGAGGAGAAGCATCACAGATGCACATTCACCCAACTTCTAAAGAAGAAAGGAATAATTAAGACTAAGTCACAGTTGGGCTGAGAGATTGCTCAGTGGTTAAAGGCACTTGAGTGCAAAGCCTGCTGGGTTTCCCAGTTCCCATGTAAAACCAGTTGTACAAAGTTGTGCATGTGTCTGGAGTTCATTTGCATTGGAAAGAGGCCCTGGCATGTCTATTCTCTCTCTCTCTCCCCCTTTCTCCTTGAAGATAATTTAAAATATTTTTAAAAGACCTAATAACATTTGGATGAGGAATTATAATTTCATTCCATTTCACAGAAATAATCAGAATTAGTAGAATTAATTTCTGATAACTTCTCTCCAAGGATCTGGCAGTAGACTGAAGACTCATATTTTTTCCATTATAGAACAGCACAAGAAACTTACTGAAACTTACACAAGCATGTCAGCATAATGGTGTTCGTGAAATCGTCACCATGGCATTATGGATTCAGATGGGAGACCTGCCATCTTGAGGATAATGCACTGGCCAACGGGCTTGAGGCCAGCTGAGAGAACATCAGTTGTGGCAGGACATGCCCCTGGAATGTGCTCCTATCAAAGACCACACCTCCCCCAAAATGCCATTATCTTGAAACTAATTCATGTTCACGAGGAGTCATAGAAATTAGGGCAGCAGCTTTCAAAAGAATTTCTTGGCAAAAATATGCCCACATTCCCAAAGTCCCTCCCACACTGCATAGCTCTTTCATGACTTGGGCATGACCTGGGAAGCACCTCCCCAGGGACAGTCAGAGGGGTCTGCTGGCCTTGGATAATAAGGACAATTTCCATGATTCGGGGGCTTTCCAGGCCCATATGAATGGTGGTGTTGTGTACTTAGATTGCTATTTTCAGACTTAAAGGCACAGAAAGGAATAACGTTATTTCATCTTTGTACTTTATCCAAGTTTGCTTAACCATGAAGCCTTCTCCTTGTTGCGGACCGCCTTCAGGGTGTCACTACTCGCTGCTCCAGGGTGTGTGAACCCTTGGATACAGCCAGTATAGACATACAGAACAAGCTGAGAGAGCCACAGAAGACTCTCCCTTTCCTTGGTGGAGGATTTACTCTGCAAATCCTCCAGTCTTCTTATAAATGAGGCATTGCAAGGACTACTGAGAGAGGAGGAGGCCTGGGAACAGGGGAGAAGTGGGGTTGGGGCTGGAGAGATGGTCCAGCCATTAAGGCATTTGTCTGCAAAGCCTAATGACCCAGGTTCAATTCCCCAGCACCCATGTAAAGCCAGATGCACAAAGTGGTACGTGCATCTGGAGTTCATTTGCAGTGGCTGGAGGCCCTGGTGTGCCCATTCTCTCTCTGTGTCTCTCTTCTATCTCTCTCTGTTTGCAAATAAATGAATAAATAATTTAAAAAAAAGAATTGGGTTTGACCATAGGCCTTCTCTCATTTTGACACCTGTGAATAGAAATCAGACCCCTGGGAGACCAGCCATCTTGACCGGACTGACAGGGGTGATGACAGACTTTACAGACAACCCTACCTCACCCATGTAGCAGCCTGCACTTGGCTGTTTTCAAAATAAAACAAAAGCAAGCCAAACAAAATGCCCCAGGCGGCAGTGCTGGCCATATAACTGGTGCCAGCCCGGCAGAAGGCTGCTGGCCAAGAATGCCATCCTTTCTCTGTGAACCGGGAACCAGGCTCTAATGGGACAGGCCTGCCAGAGCCCAGCTCTCCTCTCCCCAGACAGCGCCAGCACTCAGGGAGCAGGGCAGTCGCACACTTCAGGAAGCTTCCCTTGAGGTTTGATGCAGACACACATTCAGAGCCCAGAGAGTTACAACTTCCCATTCTGGCCTGTTAACCCACCCTGACACATCTATGGACTTTTCTTCTGGGTGGAAAAGTATTGAACAGATACAACAAAAATAAGACCATTCCTAAAATCCTAAAAGTCACCAGAGACCTTCCAATCCACCAGACATGGTGGGGCTGCACTTGAATCCCAGCACTCGGGAGGCAGAGGCAGGAGGATCTCTGTGAGTTCAAGGCCACCTTGAGACTATATATAGTGAATTCCAGGTCAGCCTGGATTAGAGAGAAACTCTTCCTCAAACAAAACAGCAACAAAAATTCCAATTCCAAACAGACTAGGACAGGAGGAGCTCAGTGGCAAGGAAGCATCTAGAAGGATGTGTGGTTCTCATGGAGCAAGCGTAGTGCTGGGCTAAGTGTGGTTCTTGGCCACAATATGAAATGGAGAGGCGGCCATCTGCTTGCTAAGCTGGAGGAGAAACTGGATTTGCAGGTCCCGAGTCATCTGACAGTCTCTGAAGTTTCGCTCTCTGAGGGGAATTCTCTGAGGTCATTTTGTCTACATGTGATTTTTTTATCATCTTGTGGGCGGAGATAGAACTTAACCCATAATGAAGGTTTAACTCTACTGGGTATAGTTTTTCCTATTTCCCAAATGCATAGATATTTAGAATCACACAGGCTTTGAGGACTCAGCCTGATAAATTTCAGAGGAAAAGTTAAGTGAAAAATGTGTAGCCGAGGCGGGTCTTGCAGTAAGCATTTCAGTAACAATCAGATCCTAAGTCAAGGTCACACATGGCAGAACTTGGTCTTATCAGCTCTTAGTTTCCTCATCTGCAAAGTGGAGGAGAAAAAAGACCCTCTCCTGCCCACTTCTCTAATATTATGAAAGCCTCCAGCCAAACAGAAACACACCCATGGGAGACCCTGGTAGCTCTCATGGCATCCATTCTTTCTTTCTGTAAGAGCTTTGTATCTGCCTGGATACATGGCTAGTTTGTTCGGTATGGTTTGGTTAGCACATAGTTTTAGTTGACGTTCTTAAGGAATTTAGAGGAAGCAACTTACTTTGTTGGCTACCTACTATTTGCCTTAAATCAGAAAAAATAGTGGTTTTTGGTGATTTTTAAAATTTTATTTATTTTTGGTGACTTAAGAAAAATGACCAAATCTTCATGAAACAGGCACTTAAGATTCCATTGGGAGGTGAGCCAGGTTCAGACTGACAGGCTAACTCATGGATATTGGGATTTTCCTTCTACGAGACAACAAAGAGAAGCACCTTTCCCAAACATTAACAACAGCGAGCGATAGTGTTGTCAAATGACAAGTAAACAATGTAGACATCTAAATCAACTTTTAGTCATTAAAAAATTATGGACCCATTAAACCACCAAGTTAAACTGTTTTCACCCAGTCAGTAGGAGAAAACACCAACGCAGGCTTACAGGCTAGTTCAGAACTCAGCCTCCATTTCCTGTTTATTCATATGCCAGAAGTGGGGAAAGAAAGACAGAATTTTCTGCCTTTTCAACCCAAAATGATTTCTCAGTTTAGAGTAAAAATTGAGCATCAGAACAAAAGCCTTCTTGCTTTGAAGGAGCTCTTACTGGAACAGCGAGGTTGTCATTCAGCTGCCTCAAGTTCCTGGACACGGAAGCAGCTTCTCGCTGAGATTTTATTTTATTCTTCACAATTTTTGTACAGGTGCATAATGTATTTTGATCGTAATCTTCCCTTGTCCCCTGCCATACCTCTTCACTGAAAGCCTCTTCCTCCCAAGACCTACACAGCACTGAACCCATCACCACTTCCTTCCATCATGGACGGAAGGGGTCCCCATCGACTCCCCAAGGAGTCCCTAGTGGTGGCTGGGAGACTAGGAGGCATTTTGCAGTGGTGTAGTCAGTGGTAAGTTGCTCTGGTAAACAAGCTCTCATCCATGCCCACGCAGGCACCCTAATTAATCTCAGTGGGTCACACAAATGCCTGCTTCATTCTAGGTTCCCTCAACTTCCAGCCTCACCTATAGCTTCTGCCTGGACATGCTTTTCTTTCCACACGGAGAGCCCATAGGCTCTCAAAATGCCATTCAAGGTGCTAATTCTTAAGAGTTTCCTTCTATATGTCCACTAATGCAATGATGGCATGTCTGTTAAGTGGGTAACCAACTGTTCCACTCCACAGGATGGTGTTTATGCTCAGTACTGAAATCCTTTTCTAAAGCTGACGGATAGAAAGGTCAACGCTCTACTAGGGAAGCTACTGCTGTTATTTGGCTAAGTGGGTATCTCATGCCCACTAAAACTGTCTTCTTGGGATTTATATTCATGCCCATAGATTAGCGATGCTCTCACCTTTGGTGAGAAAAGCTTCTCTTTTCAGATAGATGGTGGTGACCACTGGGGAGACTCACAACTCACCATGGTGCTTCAAAGAAGTGGCAGGTGAATGCTCAGCACCATGTGAGGCATCTCTACCTCACCATCCAAGGCCCCAGGGCCATTGCAGAAGAGGTGGCAGGAAGAATGTGGAGCCAAAGGATGGGGAGGAGTGCTGTGGAACACTGTGGTCATTGCACTTAGCAGCTCACAGGGGCTCATTACCTGCACCAACCTGCATCATATTGGGCCCATGTTGCCTGGATGATGGAGGAAGGCAAAAAAAAATAATAATCAAAGTGGGAATAGTTGGAAAGAGGGGTCCAGGGATGGGGATAGTGGGTGGGGACAAAGGAGAGTAGAAGGAGAGGATTATGAAAAATTTAAATAAAGTTTTTAAATTAAAAATGAAAATGAGTTTGCTTAAAGACAGAACACAATATCTTTTTGTCTGTTTGTTTGTTTAATTGTTTTTGAGGTAGGATCTCACTCTAGCCCAGACTTACCTGGAATTCACTACATAGTTTCAGACTGTCCTCACACTCACAGTGATACTCCTACCTCAACCTCCTGAGTGCTTGGATTAAAGGTGTGCCCACCACACAAGGTGAGAGCATGTCTTTTATGGACATGGGTTAGCTGGACTTTGGCCAACAAAGGTTTCATTCTTTTTATAAAAGTTTGCATGAATGTATCATCACATCATTATCTAATTAGATAAAATATATAAAGTAACACTACTGTTTATGTATTAGCATATACTTGCATTTTACTTGCCATAATTACTCATAATTCATTATAAAAATATAAACTGAGGCCCTACTATGTGCCTCACTAGCATGTGCTATGCATTGCTGATGAGGCCATGAGGAGAGAGGCCTGGCCAGCTCTCCTGGAGCACACAGTCTGAAGGAGGAGGCAGACTTACCTTACAATCTCACTTTGATTGTGTTAAGTGCTACAAAGGTAAGCAACAAGAAATGTACAAGATGGTGTTGTGGAGAGTTCCACGTTGCTGGGCTGAACATCCAAACCAGGCACAGTTTAGGGGAGGAAGGGGTTGATTTCAAGCTTACGGATCCAGGGGAAGTTCCATCTGTGGTAGAAGAAGCTATTTCCCTACATGCAAGCAGAGAGAAATGGCCAAGCAGCAACAAACACCAAAAGCAGCAAGCACAAAATCAAGGAGCAGGCAGGGACCCTGCCAGAGCTCAGACCTCTCTGTATAACAATAGGCTGGAAATCAGATCCACCCCAAAATATACCTTAGGGCTGGACCCCAGGATCCACCCACAGTGATACCTCCTCCAGACAGGTGGCTGGAGACAAGCTTTAAAGAAACACCTGAGTCTATGGGGGCATACATTCTAGAGTCCTTCCGAGTGTGGACATTTCAATATTGCCATACTCCCATAGGGCTATGCAAATGAATGCTGCTGGAATGGGCTTACTCCCTCAGGGAAGTTTTTAAAGCCCTTTATATTCTAGGCTCCCTTAACTTCAGACCCCACCTCTAACTTCTGCCTGGAATATGACCCTCTTCTTCCTATGTGGAAAACCTTTGCATGTCTATAAAATGGCAGCTTCTCTGAGCTGTGCCTCCCAACCCCTTTCATCCAGTGACATGTTCGGGGTCAGCTTGGACCTTTGCCCCTGCTTTCATCAATCAACAAATACTTCCCAAGGACAGGGGCAGTTCTGGGTGCCTTCGAGGCATTGGGATGTAACCCTGGGAAGAGCACCCCCAAAGCTTTCATTTCTATGTCCTAGGAAACCTCATGGGTGGTACTGATACATGTCTGATGGCCAGGGGGAGAAATCAACTCTCCACTGGGAGCCAAATGCAACAGCCAAGAGCAGCTTTGGAGTCCGTGTGGGACCTTCTCAGTGTGCGTCAATGGACTCCAATAATGAACTCGACAGCAGGCTTCACTGTCCAGCTTAGCACACAGACACTACCCTGTGCTTGTAACTGTTTTTAGTAACCTTATATTACCCTTGGGACTCAATTCTGAAGCAAACTCATAAACAGAAGCAACTATCAGGGTGAAGAGAGCAAAAAATACTCTCCAAAGAGTATTTATGTTTACCCATGCCTATTAAAAATATAGTTTTAAGTGACTGTGGTGAAATAACACCTCAAATCCCATTTATAGTATTTAATAGTAGTTCTAAAATAAAGTACACATATCCACCTTTCCAACTGCAAAACTTTTTGTGACTGAATTACTTGCTGTCTGCCAGGAAAATCCAGCCTCCTCTCTTGAGACGCAAGAGAAGCCAGAGTAAATGAGAAGACGGGTGGACTTAGCCCAGAGGAACAGGAGCTAGAGAGGTTTAAAGGCCTAAAGGCCTCTCTGAATCGAAGGGTAGGGTGTGACCTTCAGTGACACCATCATAACAATGTGGGTGCTGCTGGGGCTCTGCAGTGTGAGCGTGTCAGGCCAGCAGCACCCAGCAACTTCTGCAAGTGAGCCTATGTAAGTCTCATCCTATCTGCCGATGGTCTCTCCCAGGGGAAGAATGCTTTCTCTCTCTCTCTCTCTCTCTCTCTCTCTCTCTCTCTCTCTCTCTCTCTCTCTCTCTCTCTCTCTCTCTCTCTCT
>PVHP010031368.1:0-20000 GCA_004024765.1 Zapus hudsonius | reverse complement strand
GGTTTTGCTATTGATCAGTTAAAAAGCACATTTCCTTTCTCTGTAAAGTCAGGGGAATGGGCTACATGATGGCAAATGTTCTGTAACCATATGATTATTTTCCGTGGGTGGGGGCAAGGAGAGTTAGAAGGAGATAGGTACATGAGGAGAATTGGGACGGAGCATTTTCAATGTGGCGGTCATCTCTAGTACTCCCATGTTGCCTGTAGGAGAGCATGGGAAGCTGGTCATCAACTAGCCTCTTGGAACAGCTCTTCTGTGGGTTTATTCCATGTGGTGCCTTCAGTGCTTATTTGACAGCTGGCTGCTGGCATGACTTCCAGCTCTAGCTTGTCTGTTTAACAAATGAATGCTGTCAGTTCCAAGGGAGGCAGGGCAGGTTGGGATGGAGAGCCCATCACACTATACAAACCCGTGTAAACATATGCCTTCCTGATGGTGAGTCAACACTAAGCAGCCTTGGAATGGATGAGCGTCATCTATTCTGAAGTGATGCCTTCCCCATCTTCACACACAGAAGACACTGCTTATGCAGCTCCAGCTGAGATACAGGATGTGTGTCAGCTCTCCTTCTTGGAAAGCCACTATTTTCAGCCACCATAGACTGAGCGTCAACCACAAAAACAATTCCTGTCTAAACCAAATAAGTGAAATTTAAAGAGCAAGAGATAGAACAATTAACTCCTTATTGGTTTCCTGATTGCAAGAAGTTAAAAAAAGTTTTAAAATTTTATGTATTTACTTTATAAGAAGAGAAAAACTGGAGAGAGAGAGAGAGAGAGAGAGAGAGAGAGAGAGAGAGAGAGAAGAAAAATGGGCTCACCAGGGCCTCTGGCCACTGTAAATGAACTCCATATGCATGCATCACTTTGTACATCTGGCTTTATGTGGGTACTGGGGAGCCAAAACTGGGTCATTATGTTTTGCAGGCAGGTGCCTTAACCTCTGAGTCATCTCTCCAGTGCAGAAGTTAAAGTTTTGATAGCAGGGCCTACCTATCTAATATCAAAATCTTTACCTGAATTGGTATGATGGGATAGTATAGTCCCTTCATACTTGAACTTGGATTTGTAATGCTTAGATGTTAAAACACTGTTAAGCAAGATGATGGCCTTGATAAGAGTTGATCAACAGGATGCTTGTAATGTGTGTTCAGTATATAAATTCTTATGACTTAAATGTTTTTTAAAAATTTTATTTATTCATTTTCAAGTAGATGAGAGAGAGAGTGAGAGAGGAAGAGAGGGAGAGAGAGAGGGAGAGCACCAGGACCACCACCTTATGCATCTGGCTTATGTGGGTCCTGGGAAATTGAACCAGGGGCCTTAGGCATTGGAGGCAAGTACCTTAACTGCTGAGCCATTTCTCCAGCCCCGATTTAAATGTTTGCCTCACAATAATGCCTTGACAGAATAGAAAGTATTTAGATTAACAATGCTCTGGGAGTCAGAGAACCTTTGAAATGTGGTGCTTGTCAGAGTTTTATATCACATAAATTGATTCTTATGGTTTTTCTTTTCAAAGCCTTCAGCTGTTCTTCATTGTATGAGTTCAAATCCTGTCCTATCTTTACTTAGTACTCACACCAAACCGTACATATGCCCTCACTCATTCAGCATGATTTGAGCACCAGGCCAAATCTGTGTCAGAGAGCTGAGGATACAAGATCAAGTATATTATCTCTGATTTCCCAGAGATTTTCTCTGAAAGGATTAGAGAAACACTAGAGGAATCGTAGTCCCATGCTAAGCGCAGGTGGCAAAGTGGCCCTGTAACTGAGGACGGTTGGTTCCCACAGGAACACAGTCCCTTGAACACAGGCACCAATGTCTCCTTTACTTTGATGACTCCCTTAGCACCAAACGTACTATCTTATTTGTGAAACTAACACCACAGATATTTCCAAAGCACCTACCTATGCACCAAACTCTGGACATACAAAAGATAATCCAGATTTACACAGACCCAGCCTTTACAAGAACGAGGGACCACAGGCCGAAGCTGTGATGTTTGAAGCAGCCAGGGCTGGCACAGGAAAAGCAGGCTATTCTCCTAGGACAGCTCAAGAAGGTGGCCTTTGTGGATAGGCTAGATGGAGTGAGTTTGCTAAGGGAAGAACATTCTAGATTCAGGGAACAACACAAAAGGTTCTGGGATGGGAGCTTGATTTTTCTGATCATGGAACAGCAGCGGAGCCACTAGCTCAACTTTAAAAAGAGAGAATGGTAAGAATAAGAAAAAGAAAACCAAATTCAAGAGAGATGGAAGCTACTAGAAAGACACGAGCTGGATTTGGGTTGTACTGGATTGTAGAGTGGTATGAAATCCTTATCTTGGGCTCAAGGGATGGCTCTGGGGGAAAACCACGTGCTCTGTAAACCCGAAAACCTGCGCTTGGATCCCCAGAACACATGTGAAAAGCCTCAGTCCTCCTGTGGCAAGCTGAGGCAGAGACAGGCGAAATCCCAGACGCTCATGAGCCAGCCTGCATTGACAGCAGTGAACAAGAGACCCTGCCTCAAGGTGAAAGGCAAGGGCCAACATCCACAGTTGAAAAACTCCATTCACACACCACCAAGGCAAGTGTGGACATACTCTCATACAGATAACATACACATGGAGATGAAAACAAAAGCATATCATATCTCCTGGTCAAGAATTCATCTTCTAGTAATAGTGACCTATTCCAAGTGGTGCGCTTTGGAAAAATACCAATGGGGCAAAAAAGAGCAGAGATTGTCAAGAGAGAGACAAGGAGAGGATTGCTTTATTCCAGACAGGACCACCCATGATGAATTGGAATGAGAACCCAGGGAAGGAGCTCCAGAGACAAGCTGTACATAGACGCTTGTTAGCAATTTCTAACATCGTAGAAATATGTGATGTAGAATGCTGTTCTCAGCAAGAGGTATTTGAGGTAGAGAGCACAAATTTGCAGCTGGGAATTCACATTAAAAGCAGAAATTAAGGCCAGGTGTGGTGACACAAGCACCTTTAATCCCAGCACTTGGGAGGTAAGAGGATCGCTGTGAGTTCGAGGCCAGCCTGGCACTAGAGTGAGTTCTAGGTCAGCCTGGGCTAGAGTGAGAGCCTACCACGAATAAACAAAAACAAACACCCCCCCAAAAAAAACCCCACCCCACAACTTAGATGAATATGAAATTGTGACCATCTCCTCCCAAACTCCTTCCTGAGCAAACTGTGCTCAGCTGTGGAGAGGGAGGCTTCTTTACCATACAGGCCACCAAGACACCCAGGCCTGGGATGATCTCAGGAGACATTGCCTCCCTCCAGAGTCACCTGGACTCTCCAACATCTAGTGATATGACTGGTTTCACAGCCCTGGAAAAGTTCATGACAAATTTGGTCTTCATTAAAACAGAGCAAACTAGCTCTCTTGCTTTGCTGGTCTTTCACAATTAAGTAACAGCCATGATGACCAGCATGCATTTCCCCAATGACATCCTTCAGCTTCCTTCTCAAGAAGTCAGAGCAAAGAGGATTTTGTGCCTTTGTCTTCCCTCGATGACAGTGTCTCTGTGGACAAGCTATCATAAAGGTCATGCAGCTTTGACTTAGCCTTTCTGTCGGTGTAATGCTATATTTGGCTAGCTGAGTGGCGAGCAGGTCTGC
This sequence comes from Zapus hudsonius, assembly GCA_004024765.1. Lineage (NCBI taxonomy): Eukaryota > Metazoa > Chordata > Mammalia > Rodentia > Dipodidae > Zapus > Zapus hudsonius. The sequence continues at coordinate 16,367 of PVHP010031368.1, read as the reverse complement.
TTTCTCTTATTTTTTGTGTATATTTCTTTCAAAGATGCGAGGGCATTTGGGATCTGAGCTATATCTATGTAGAGCAGTCTGTTCCTGGCTGAATTGTATCTCTAATATGAATATGCTAGTAGGTTGAAAATGAGCGTGTTGAACGTTGAACTAGAACTAGATTAGTAATAACCAATCAAGCCAGACTACAGAGACCAAGTGAGCCAGGTGTCACCTCTAGCCATTCGTTTTTCATACCTCTTAGAATAAAAACGGAAACTAGCCTGGTTTGAACACCACTTGACCTCAACCCTCATTTCTGAAACAGACCTGCATTTACTCATGTCTCTTTCTGATCTGTTTGAAACAATGAAAAGAACATCAGGTAAATTAACAAGAGCCTGGGCCATGCAATGCACTATTCCAGAACTGGTTTGAGAGTCATACCTTAAAAGTGGCATTTCCATGAAATTCTTGGAAATTCTACTAGGATGCATGGCTCTGCCATCAAGAGAAGGCTGTGCTCATCATTGCCCCAAGACACAGAGGAGGTTCTGGAAACTGTGACGTACAGGTCACGATCCACTTGTTTCACTTGGGATCCAGTAAGCAGTTTTGCAGAATCATACCCCTGTTTTTCTGATCAAATCCACTGCGGCATTTGGAAGGAGAGTGGGCTCGTGTGTTACAGCATGCATGTGGAGGTCAGAGGGCAGCCTTGGGTGTCTGTTCTCGCCTTCTGCCTTGTTTCAGGCAGGGTTTCTTGTTCGTCGTTGCTGTGTTCACCAGGCTCACCAGCCCATGAGCTCGACTTCTCATCTTGCCATGGGCACATTGCATTGCAGAGGCCTGCTCCAGCACCAGGCTTTTTAGGTGGGTTCTGGAAATTTTGAACTCAGGTATTCCCACTTGCACTGCAGGAATGGTGCTCACTAAGCTATCAGCCCAACACCCCTTCCCCTGCTAACTTTTTGTGTTAACATTACTGAGAAAATCATGGCATAACACCATTTCACTTGTTTTATGGAAACAGTTCTTCTAGTACCATGTCACAGATGAAAATAATAAAAGGTGTAAATGAAAGTGCAGAATGCTTGCATCCAAAGCTTAAATTTCACAGCTACACTGCTTTGTTTTATGTTGAGTATTTCCTTTAACTCTTGGTGTTTGTGCATTCCATTTAAATTTGCGTGTGTGTGTGTGTGTGTGTGTGTGTGTGTGTGTGTGTGTGTGTGTGCAGGGTATCCCTACATGCAAATGAATGTAAGAGTGTGAACCCCTTTTTGTATCTGGCATTACACGGTGCAGGGGAATCAAACATGGGCTTGTAGCCTTGGCAGATAAGCACCTTGGCAGATAAGCTCCCCATCTGCCCAGCCCTTGCATTACATTTCATCTCAGTGAATTTGGTTGCTTCTGGACAGATTCTGAAAACCCTCACAGCAAGGGTTTTCTCTACTAAAGACGACCTCAACCTTTTCTTTATAGATCTTGATTTCTTTCCTTTGCCCACCTCCTCCAAATCTTGGACTATGGATTTCTAGTGTACATCAATTACACCTTCTTAAGCCTTTCCTTTATTCTGACCTGATGAGGTTTTTCTTTGAGGATATTGTTGAGCTACAAATGGGTTATTTATTCTTTAGTTCTATCCTTCAGTTAAAATAACATATTTTAAAAGAAGGATATTCTTGGGTGAAGTAACAGCACTCTTAAAAAGTTATGCTAAAAATTCAAAAGTAAAATGTACTTTGATTACCAACAACAACAAATATAGGTCTTCACCCATATTTTTCCATTCAGCCTTTTGGGGGTCTGCTTTTTTTTCTCCATGGCACTGTCCATGTGAGTCTTTTTACTATGATCTCAGGAGATGTCTTTAACTGTTTATCAGTCCACTGGAAGCTCTGGGTCAGTTGTAGCACCTCAGAAGTCCATCGTGTTTTTAGTTTTTTGATTATTTAATGTTTTAGGATACAAGTTGCTGAAGAACCTTCTAAATGTCTAATTTTCATGGCACCTTAAAGCTGCTCACACTCTACTTTTTAAGATGAGTTACACACTCAGTCACCACTTAATTTGCAGGTATTCTTGGAATCTGCATTCTTCTTTTTCCTCTTACCTCTAGGCTTTTAAGGGAAATGAAATACGGCTATAGGGAGGATTGCACATAGATAAGATTTAATGTACTTAGCTAGTTATGTCAATTAAAAAGATTGGAAAACACGAAAAATAATATAAAAGCTTTTGTATTAAAGATTTCTTCTTTTCAAATATTTTTACTTATTTGAAAGAGAGAGAGAGAGGAAGGGAGGGAGGGAGGGAGGGAGAGAAAGAGAGAGAGAGAGAGAGAGAGAGAGAGAGAGAGAGCACTGCAAAAGAACTCCGGGTGCATGGGCCACTGTGCATCTGGATTTCCACAGTTCCTGGGGAATTGAACAGAGTTATTAGGCTGTGCAGGCAAGTGCCTTAACCACTGAGCCATTTCACCAGCGTGTATTGAAAATTTCTAATTACTGATTTTGGTTTTTAATTCTTCTGATAGGCTATTATATTTTGTTTCTTTTGAAAACTTTTTCTCTGAATGCAAAAATATTTTAAATTAATATATTTACTTGCAAGCAGAAAGAGATAGAAGAGAGACAAAGACTGAATGGGCATGCCAGGGCCTTCAGTCACTGCAAATGAAATCCAAATGCCTGTGTCACCTTGTGCATCTGGCTTTCCACGGGCACTGGGGAATATAACCCGGGTTGTTTGGCCTTGCAGGCAAGCACCTTAACTGTTGAGCCCTCTCCAGCCCCCAAGTGCAAAAAATATTTTATATTCATTTAATAGTCTATTGATTATTTAATTTTTTTTCTTTGTTTTCATCATACATAGCAGGAAACTCAAGGAAATTTCAAGAAGTGTGATTTATACCTCATGTGATTTCTTTGAGAACTATTGTGCATTTGAAATCTAAAATAGGAACGAACTCCTGACTAGGCATATTTATCTTCATTTTAAAGAGCTGAATAGAATATTGACCCATGGTTACTAGCCATGTAATTAAAAAAATTATTGACAACTTCCAATACATAAAAGACACCATGATCATAGTTCCCTCTCATCATCCTCTTTACCCCTCCCAAATCCGTCTCCAGGAACCCCTTCTTTTCCACTAGTCAATTTTTAAGCTTGTTTCTAGCTTTATAAATCCTGCTATGCTATTTCAGTCACACAAAATCCAGTAGGCAGTGCTCCCTAGGTCCTTATTTCTGTCTCCCTTTGTGGAAGGACAGGATAATTGGAGTAATTATTTTTGAAATTTTGCTTCTATTTCACCACCTCAGTGGACCTGGGTCCTTCCTGCCCACTGTTCCATAGGAAACCAAGGGTGTCCTTATCACTGAACCTCTTTGCAGGTCATGCCAACCTTCTTCCTGCTCTCACCAACCTTTTCTTAGCTCAGAGATATTAATTTCTTATTTCATCTAGATTTCTGTGCAAGAACCAGGCAAGGACTGTCTGTCCTTAGAAAAGCTTCCCATAGTGCACCACTCTAAAATTAGCTTCCCTTCTCACTACTACAGTTACTGTCTCTCAGAGAACCCTATCTTTTTTATGTTTGTTTTTTATTTGTGATATTAACCAGCTTCATCTTTGCTTACCCCACATAATCGGAAGTCATGTGACACCATGATCTTTCTTGTTTATCAGCATTTGGCCATGAGTGCTTCACAATGCTTCATACCACAAACAGGAGACTCCTTTTCAATGCCCTGAACTTAGATATCTAAGCTATTAAGTGTATTTCTGTGGTTAGATCACAGTGCTTCTCATAAAATTAAACCATAAAAAAAGAACTTTTATCTTCCTTTATGTCTAGCACTATATAGTTCTTATTTTGTGATGAGGATTTATTCTAGACTTTTGCCTTGAACACTGAACTGTAGTGTGTGGGTCTAGTGTTTATCCCAGGATAAGACTTTCATCAGCAGTGGGTGTGGGCCAGAGACACAGGATTTCTCAGAGACCTGCACTCCGGTAAAGCAGAATTCTTCACAAGACAGGGTGAAAGAGAGTGGCAGTTTATCAAGAGATTTTAACGTAAATTTAAGCAAGGGGATTAATAGAAAAACAGGCAGTTAAAGCAAGCATAAGATATACCTGTGTGTGTATGGGCGTCTCAAGTGAGAGTTGCTGTAAGTATTTTAGAAACAACCATATATATGATTTTGGTGAGTCTCACATTAAATCTCAACGGGTTGCTAAGAGACATTTAGATTATAGGCTGGCGCTGGAGGTGCCCTGGATAACATTACAGTCGGGTAAACTAAAGCCAAGGGTCACGAGGGTTGCACAAGGGGATTAAGACGTGTCTTTCACTGGAAGTTAGCATTTCTTGTGAGAGTCCTAGAAAATTCTAGATTTACAGATGGGAGAGGAGAAAGGTCATACATGTTTAGGCCTTAAGTATGACTCATTGCTGTTTTAGTTTCTTTATTTGAAATATGCAAAAGGAATGCTACTTTCATGCAGACCTTCTCCATAGGTGATGTTATTAATTGTTCTGGAATTCTCGACGCTCAACTGGTGAGAGGCTTCAACCAGACTCTGAGGAGAGGGTTCTCCTTCTCACCCATGTTCCTGTCTTTCCATCTTCCCTCGGGATGACTAATTCTTTAAACTACTTTCTCAACATGAAAATATCCCCTATGCATTTGAGTAGCCTACCGTTTTCATGAAATGGGGAAAAAACATAAAGCTTCCAAACCGGTTATTCCAGCCAAGGCACTCAAGTGACTTAAGCCTTTGATATTAGTTGAACCAAAATAAGGATCTTAGGTGAAGCTGGAGGGCTTTCAAGGCCACCCCCCACTCCCTGTTAGCTAATGTCTCTGTCTGTCAGGAAATGGTGCCTTTCGTCTGCATGTGGTTTTGGAGAAGATGGAGAACCCCCCAATTCCACCTGTGTTTGCAGCTGTAATTTCTACCTCTAGGTCCAAGGTCCGAACAGGCATTCAAGGATTGCTTGTGGCCTCACCCTGGAAGTATACAGAGATTTCCTCTGTCTCGTGATTTTGACCTTTTCGCTTCCTTCCCCCTCTCCTAATGGTGGCAAGCCCTCAGCATCTCCTTGATTCTAATCCATGTTTGTGGACTGAGAAACACAGATGTGTTGGCATGCACTGGAGATAACAGTGTGGTCTGTATTATCAAGTGTATGTGATAGAATTATGCCTGGTGTGGGAAGACAGTTGCACTTGGTTTGTTTGCTTCATTGGAGATAAACAGGCGGCCAATAAACTGTGGTCTGTGACCACTTGCAAGTGGTCAAGGGCAGTTTTCATCAGGGTCATGAGCACACGGCAACAAAGAAGCTGGGACATTGGCCTCAAACAGGAGAAAGTCCAAGAAGATGATAGAAGATTTCAGTTGAAGGAAACACGTGTGAAAGTGTGTAGTTCATTCAGAGCATCTGAATGTATTCTGTTTAGAATTTCATGCAGGAGAGAGACAGGGGATGGATGAAGCCAGCAATTAATGTGAGATTTTAGGACCAGTAGCAGGGATGAAGACCAGAGAGCATGGCACACATTGACTTAGGTTGGGTGAGAACTGTGGCTGGTGTGGGGGAGGCTGGCTGGAGAGCTAGGGAGAAAAGTGAGAACCAGGAGTGGCAGCTTCAGCAGGTGGCACACCTTGGGGACAGGATGGACAGAATTTCTGGGATTGTGGGATTTGATTAGAATTTTTTAATCCCGTGGATCCTCTCCTCTCATAATCTCTGTGAGGACACAAATGTGAACTCTTTTCTTCACTGTCTGCTTCTGTTGTCAATGTCAGTGTCTAGAATGAGACCTGGAGTTAGATGCTCACTATGTGCCTGGTGACTAACGTCATGGTCTTTGTCTCCAGGCTCTGGGTCTGTCTGTGCTACAGACCATAAAATAGTCTCTCAAAGGGCAGAAGACATAGGAGGAGGAAGGATGATCAGGACCAAAACATATTGTGTGGTTTTTCTCACATTGGGTTCAACTAACACTATCTCATCCCTCTTATGGACTGAGACTCTATTCTCATGGCGACCTGCCCTTGCTCCAAACCCCACTTAGTGTTCTTTATACTCTTCTGTGTGTCCACATGCCTCCTCTTTGCAGTCAACCCATGTTTTACAATCCTCTTGCACACTCATGTGCTCAGCATGTACCTGGCTGCCGGCTGTCTGTCAGGTATATTTAGTGAACACTGGTGGATTCAGGATTCAGTACCTTAGCATCACCAAGCAACTCACTCACTGTAATGTGAGCATATCAAGGTTACGTGCAATGCTTCTGTTGTCTCCCCTTGCAAGGTGGTCAGGGCAGGTGGAATTCTCTCCATGTTCCACATGAAGAAGGTAAGACCCAAGTTCACAACTTGTTTATACATTCCAACAACTTTTAGATAGTTAAAAAAAAAAAAAAAAACAAGAGCAAAAAATAGTAGCTGGTAGTTCCGTGGCATGAAAAGTGATTCTGGTTTTAATAACGTGGATCTGTCTGGGAGAAGGTGCTTTCTTAAGACATCCAGGTGACAAAGATGGTCACCCAATTTGAAGGCCTAAATCGGTGCTTCCCAAAATTGAATGGGCATTCTGAGCGCACCAGATACACCATTGCTGGAGAGAGACTCAAATTGTGCAATTATCTCTTTGTAATAGCACAGCTCCTTGGATTCCCTAGACATGCACTCTGAGACAAAGGTGCATGTCTTCCTCAGCCATCCTAGCTTGTCCCTTCATGTACCACGTAGGGAATCAGATGGGCTGCCTGTTCTTACTGGGAACTTCTTGAGGGAGGTGTGTCAGTCTTCACTTGCTCCGGGTTTTCCCAGTGTCTGCCAGGCCACAGGGGACATCCCATAGCTTAGCCCTTTAGAAACACTTGTCAAGCAAGATAGGGAGCTTAAAGTGAATGCAGATCAATGGGAGGTGCCATGCTTAGCCTGTGTATGGCCTTTGATTGATCACCAGCCCTGTGAAAAACGGAAATAAAATACAATTAATGGGTTAGTAGTGAGGAGTATTGATTTAGGAAGTACAGTACTAGTCTCCCTTTACCACTTACCAGCTTGGCCATGGTTTGCTCTTCTGTGAAGTAGACGCCATCATAGTAACATGTAATAGTATAGATAAAAATGTTGTGCTGGGCTGGGGACATAGTTCAGTCAGGAAAGCACTGTCACACAAGCATGACGGAGTGAGTTTGGGTCCCCAGCACCTACCAGTACTGGGAAGGCAGAGCCAGGGCATCCCTTGGGGTTTCTGGCCAGCTACTCTAACTGAAGATATGAGCTCCTGTAGTCGTGAGAGAGCATATCCTAAAAACTAAGCTAGACAAGTACTTATGGAGGAAGACATCTCATTTCAACCTCTGGCCTTCCCATGCACACGCAGCCTCCCACACACGTATGACTATGCATGCACACATGCATGTGAGCCACACACATACCTGCAAAACCAAAAAAAGTCAAGCATTTTCCACAGCGCCTTCCCCAGGACGTAGTCCTGCAGAGATGCTGAGAATCAAGCCAAGGAGAGGAGACAGATGGAATCATGAAGCTGTTCTTTTTCTTTGCCTTTTTAGTCAGGCCTAATAAGGACACGCAAAAATGAGTTCCTCATCTCCCCGTTACCTCAACTGCTGGCTCAGGAACACAACTACAGCTCCCCTGCCGGCCACCATCCTCACGTACTGTACAAAAGGACAGCAGAGAAGAAGGTCCAGGGGTACCAAGGCTCCCGCCGGACCGAACCTGGTCACTCCCCAAGTCTCACTCCCCCTGCATCCCAGAGCCAAGAGACACAGTACCGCCATCGAAGGTGGCAAAAGCAGCATTTTTGTGGACGACGCAAGAAATGTATGTAAGGAAACTTTTTCTTGTTCTGTTCATAAGAGGGCCTCGCCGGGGTGTCTTGGGTGCAGTGGGTGTTCTGGCTCTGCAGGCTGGAGAGGCTGTTCTGAGCCCGTCCCGCTGTGCTGTTGGATGATGGGCCATTCGGGTTCAACTAGAAGATTTCGGCCCTTTCCTTGTTAGGTATCTACCAGGGTTAGATCAACTGTATCTCGATTTCTGTGCTCTTGAGAAAAATGCCCAGACCTTTGCTGCTGGAAGAAATTGAAGGTGATTGTGTAGGTTGGGTTGGGTGTCCCTTCAAGAGACATGAAGAGGTTTCTTGGCCCATGAGGAGAGCTAGTGGTGATCATGCTGTCACTCAGTGTCACCTTCTGCATCCTCAGCTGGGTAGGGTGGGTATGCCTGCAGTCCTAGAACTCAGCAAGCTGAGACCTGCAGGTTGTGGGTCCAAAGACAATGCGAGCTGTACATAAAAACCTTTTGAAAATGTTCTGCTTTTCTTCCCTTTCTTTTTCAATACTGGGGATCAAGCAGGACCTCACACAGACTAGGCCACCACTCTGTCAACTGAGCTGTCTTTCTAGCCTTTTCTAGACTAGTACTGTCCAGTGGAATTAAAATGCAAATCCAAAATTTAATTTGGAGTTTGCTAACAGCTATATTTTTAAACATTTAAGCCAGTTGTATTGATGCACTCTCATTATCCCAGCACTTGGAAGTTGGAGGCAGGAGCATCAGGAGGCGTTCAATGTCATCCTTGGCTATATAGTGAGTTTAAGGTCAATCTGGGCTATACAAAAACCTTTCTCAAAAAAAGAAAAAAAACACGGAGGTGGAGGGGTACTGGTGAGGTGGCTCAGTGGGTAAATGGTTTGTTATCAAGTATGAGTACCTGAGTTCAGATCCCCAGAACCCACATAAAGTTGGACACAACAGTACAAGTATCTGTAATCCCAACACAGCTACAGTGAGGAGAGTCACCCGAATGCTTACAGGACAGCCAGACTGGCATACACAGCAGTGAACAAGTGCCCCCGCCTTAAACAAGATGGAGAGTGAGGGGATCCTCTGACCTCCATTTGCACACCATTGCATACGTGTACCTACAGTCATACACACAGAAACACACAGCAAAAGAGAACAAAATAAAGAAAGTTTAAAATGAAATTAATTTGGACTGGACATGGTGTATGCCTTTAATCCCAGCACTCAAGAGGTATAGGTAGGAAAATTGCCATGAGTTTCAGGTCACCCTGACACTACATAATGAATTCTAGGTCAGTCTGGGCTAGAGCAAGATCCTACCTTGAAAAGAAAAAGATAAAAGAAAAGCAAAGAAAAAAGAATGAAATTAATTTTAGTTTTATTTTATCATATCAATATGTAAACAAGGTAACACCGCTACTGAGAGCTAGTATGTTTTGGAAATCCAGTATTTATTTTGTTCTTATGATAGTTTCACTTCTAATGATAAATTTCATCAGATATACTTTTCTGGGGCTGGGCTTGTTGTGGTCAGCTTTCTAGTTGCTGCACAGAAAGAACCCGAGCAAAAGCGGCTTGTGGAGGAAAGGGTTTATTTGGCTTATGGATTCGAGGGGAGACTCCATCCTGGCAGGGAAAACAATGGCATGAGCAGAGGGGTGGACATCACCTCCGCCACAGACTGGAAACAGCAGCAGGAAGTTTTGCCAAACTCTGGCAAGGGGAAGCTGGCTTATAACCTCATAAGCCCACCCCCAACAACACAGCTCCATGGAGGTTGTAAAATCCAAATTACCATCAGCTGAGGATGGATTACCCAGAACACATTCATTTGTTTGTGGGGGACACCTGGATCAATCCATGACAGGGCTAAAGGTGTTTGCTTGCAAAGCCCGCTGGCTGGCCTAGGTTTGATTCCCCAGCAGCCACTTAAAGCAAGATACACAAAGTGGCACATGCATCTAAAGTTTGTTTGCAGCATCAACAGGCCATAGAGACAGTGTTTCATAAAAACAATGCTTTTACCATTTTAATTGGCTTTTAATATTTTGAGCCAAATTGTTTCTTTAAGGAACATCCTTCAGCACATACCTATAATGGTGTCTTAACTTACAGGCAGTAATAATTACAATGATACTGATAAGTCATTGATGTGGGACATTAAAGGTAACTGTTGGGAAACCTTATGCATTAGTGCCTGGCCCTTTCATAGATAAGGCGAGTGAGATCCAGGCTCACATGGCTAATAAGTGGTAAGCCATTCTAAATGACTTATTCTTATAATTTTAATCTGCGGCAAGCCAATTTTACTATTATGGCTGTACGAGTTATTATAGTAGTAAAATATTTCTATACTAGCTTAGTACAGATCTACTGCTCTGCACTTTATCAATGTCTCTCCCTTTCCAGAGCTCTCTTGGATTTCACACTATCCATTAACTAAAGGTGTCATGTAAGTCTTAATAGGCATTTGCAGATCTCTACTCAGGGATAAGGGCCAAATGGTACATCCATTTATGAAAATACTTAATATCTCCCCTGACTTGATTCCCCAGTAACTGAGTCAATGCCAGTTCAGGAAATCTTTCATAGCAATTAACATGCTATGTTTAATTTTCTGCTGATGAAATTGTCTAAGACGTAAACAGTATCTCATAGAAGTTTACATTTTATTTAGAAAATAATATATGAAGTATTATACCTGAAGGATAGTGCCTATGTTACAATATTTGGGTAATAAAATGAGCCCTTTTCTCCTCCGTGCACTGATTTTTGTCATCTCTGTAGCTTGCTTTCTTTTCTTCTTCAGAGCATTTAACATTACTGAATCAATGCATCCACCCCCCTCCAACAGTCCACCCATCCGTGCAACCAAGCATGTACAGACTGACTCTTAGCCACATGATAGATGCAAAGCTCCAGGGCAGGCATCGATGGAGACACATTGGTAGAGCCTTGGAATGGGGGTGACATAGTTCCTGATCTCTGCCTCTCAGCCCATGTTCCCCAGATTTCCTCTGCTGATCTTCCTTTCACCTGCTCTTCTGTCCACCACAGATGCCCCCAAACCTCCCGCAGAGGACACTTATCTCCGGTTTGATGAATATGGGAGTGCAGGGCGGCCCAGACGATCAGCGGGCAAGTCTCAAAAGGGCCTCAGTGTGGAAACCCTTGTGGTGGCAGATACCAAGATGGTGGAAAAGCATGGCAAGGGCAATGTCACCACGTACATTCTCACAGTCATGAACATGGTAAGGGAAGTTATCATGAGCCTTTCTGGCCCCAAACCAGAGTTCTCTTGCATGGCTTCATTCATGTATTTGGTAAAATAAAAGGCTACATACTGGTCTATATATCTGATTGCATCTTCCAATACAGCTTTGTAACATTTAAAGGTATTTGTTTGGTTTCAATTTTTCCAACAGGTTTCCAGTTTATTTAAAGATGGGACAATTGGAAGTGACATAAACATTGTTGTAGTGAGCCTCATTCTTTTGGAACAAGAACCTGTAAGTGCATGCTTGCATGGAAATAGCCTTGTGTTACCCTGTGTAATAATAATAATAATAATAATAATAATAATAATAATAATAAATCATAATTATCTGTGAGTAGCAAGCTTTATTTATTGATTTATTGAGCCTGTCATTCAGCATACATTTATTGAATACTTACTATATGGTAATAATTTGAAACTCAAATTTGAAAATATGCTGATATGTCTCCTTAAGTAAACTACAATTAAATATAATCCAGTAAACTAAGATGCCAAAAACAGTTGCTTTTATATTAGCTAGACAATATGTAGGCATGGGCATATAGACAAGTTATATGTAAATATGAAAAACATATATAAATAATTCAAAAATAAAGTAGATATTGCATATGAATGTGTAAGCTTAACAACCAAGGAGGATTTGGTTGTAGATTTTAGGGTTGGTTTGGTTCTGCACACTGGATGAACTAGGTCATTGTAGGTGAGTGTGGAAGGCTGTTTTGGAAATACACTGAAAGGAAGTCATCAGAATACTTGCTAGTAAATCTACGGTTTTCCCAGCTCTGTCTTAGGTACTACAGAGAATAAACAAAGGACTCTAATGGCCCTTGAGTTGATTATACGGAGGTGAAAGACACCGGCATGGACAAATTACAAAACCAGAACTTGTAATAATGTGTTAAATTGCACAGTACAAAGCGCTTTGTAGTGTTCTGATGTTTAAGCTGTATTTTTCTGAAGTAGGACTCACCAATCAAGCAGACTACTTCTAAGGCCCCTAAGGCATTTCCTTTTCAACTCTAACCCTAATAAAGAATGTGAATTTCCAGGAGTCAAAAACAAGAAAAAAGCTGATCTAATTGTCCAGGTGTATAGAGTCCGGAGGTCAATGCATTGTCCAGTTATTTCTGGAATGTTCAGATGATAAAGTACACCCTGGTTCACAGACACTTTGGTCTTTACCACTTACACTTTGCTACAAAGACACTAAAACTATCATTACCCTAGGTCACGGACAAAGTTCTTATCTAAGACATTTAACTTGACTAAGAAACATATTAATAAATGATTGTTTAAGGGTAGGTCCTGCTAGACCTTTAAGTCTTATAACTGGTTATTCATTCAGCGAATTTACATTGTATTGATTATTGATTCATTGTAGCATATCGTGTGGCAAGCACTTTACTAGAAATTTGACCAAGAAGTAAACTAGCTCTTTGTCATGCTGTCATGATGTCCTTTTATGTTGAAGAAACAAACTTCATGATTGATTTATTATCATGTTCTAAAAGCATTACAGTTTTATAAAGGTGGTACCTGGCAACATGAACAAGCACGTTCCCAATTGATGTCAGATTATACTTATTACAAAATATATACTAAAGCCTCGTATTTAGAAGTTGTGAACATTGACCTGTGCTAGACTTTTGTCCTAGAGAGATTTTTCTCCAAACTTAGATCAGGTATTTTCTTCTAGTGATCTTTTCTCCTCGAAGTGTCCTATGTGTGCGTTTGCGCCTCCCCTCCCAGATGGACTGATTCAATGTTCTTGGCTCCCTCTAATCTGTGTGTATTTCCCATAGGGTGGGTTGCTCATTAACCATCATGCAGACCAGTCTCTAAATAGCTTTTGTCAGTGGCAGTCTGCTCTGATTGGAAAGAATGGCAAGAGACATGACCATGCTATCCTACTCACAGGATTTGATATCTGTTCCTGGAAGAATGAACCATGTGACACGCTAGGTATGGTATGCACAGGTCTTTCATATACACCTGTATGGTACAGAAAGTGACATAGAAGTAAATAAGCTACGTTTCTGTCTTTGTAGTAATCTATACTTGGGATTCCTATCAAAGAGATCTACTACAGGCATGTGTAAGTTGGTGACCAGGACACACTTTGAGGACTGTGTCGCTCAGTGTTGTGTTTCTGTGTTACTATCATAGACTATATTCACTCACACTGGGGTGGCTATGATGTCACAGGATATTATACTCATATTGTATATGAGACCACTGTCATATATTGCCTGTTGCCTGAAAGTTATTATACCTGGCATGACTGTATTAATTGTGGAGTGTCCTCATTATACACTGATGGACATTCTCTTTAACTGAACTTGGGGTAGAATAGACATCAATGGTACATTAACTTGGTGTAGTCTGTATACATTAATCATTTTGTATTTTTCTTTATTGACCCAATTGATAATCTTTGCAGTGTGACATGTATCACTTTCTGACCAAAATTTGCGAGCTTTTAGAGAAGCATCATAAGATCTGGGTAGTTGAAGAGAAGCCTGATTTGTTTTCTTAGTACTTGGTCAGGTTCCTAGGCAGCATTATCTTCTTTAACAAGCTACTTGATTTTGAAGGACTTGGTGCTCCTACTGTTATTCGAAGCACCCAAAATAAACGCTGCAGCTCTTCTATGTTTTCTGATATTTTCAGTTGCTCATATTAGGCATCTGGTCTTTGCATTTTGATGAATTAGACTGTTTTTTACATCTGTGTTGTTTGTGCATATGTGTATGAATGCTTGCATATGTACGTGCTGGAGTGTGTGTGTACATGTGTGCGTGTAAAAGCAAGAGGACAACCTTGGGTGTTAGCCTTCAGCAACATCATCTACCTTGTTTTGAGTCAGGGTCTCTCATTGATCTGGGGCTCACTGATTCCACTGAACTCTCTAGCCACTGAGCCCAAGGGATCCACTTGTCTTCCCTCTTCAACACTGAGATTGTAGTCATGTGCCACCAAGGTCAGCATTTTATGTGGAAATTTGGGATTGAACTCACGTCCTCCTACTTACAAGGCAAGCACTTTGTCAATTGAGCTGTATTTCTCTGCCCTGGATGATGGTGTAGATTAAGATCCACAAGGACCAACCCGTAAATATGTTAGGATCTGCAGTTTCTGAGGCAGCTATGCAAATCAGCTGTAATCAGTGCAAAAGCAGTCCCAGATGGTGCATAAACTAATCAGTGAGGTGGTGTATAATAACATTCCATCCAAAGAAATAGAAATGGGAGCTGCAGTGATAGTAAAATCTGGTGAAAAAAAGTCTACATACAGATTAAACTCCCTTTTTAAAATTAAGTGATTAATTTTAAATTAAATAAAAAATTGGTTTTGTTCTTCAAGTGCTAGTTAATAGCCAAGTGCATTGTCAATGTTCTGAGAAGAAGAACCAGAGACTAAAGTCTAAGAAAGGCTCTGGAAAAAGAAGTCCACCAGCACGAACACTCCCATGGGTCACCTCAAGCAGCACGCCCCATTGTCGTAGAGTTCATGGGCTTTGACTACAACTATGCTCCATGAATTCCAAAAGTCTGAAGTTCATGACTGGGACACCATAAGCAAATCAAATCATGTTTTTGAACTGCGGTTTCCAAGTCTGTAACGATATGTACTTATGGACACGTACCAGATGTATAGCACAGTGTCTGGTGTTTGACAACCACTGTTTAGTGGTGGTGGTGATGATGATGGTGGAGATTGTGACTTGCACATTAGATTTTTCAGATAACCCCATGCTGGCCAGTGAGGTGGATGTAGTCTATGAGAATATATCTAGTGCTAAGTGGACACATTGTCCTTCTGATTACTGGCACTCGAACCTGGGAGAGGGGTATTCATGTATTTTGATATCAATCGAGATAGAAACAAGGGCCGAGTGTGGTGGCACATGCCTTTAGTCCCAGCACTTGAGAGGCAAAGGTAGGAGGATCACCATGAGTTTGAGGCCAGACTGAGACTACATAGTGAATTCCAGGTCAGCCTGGGCTAGAGCAAGACCTTACCTCGAACCCCCACCCCCAAATAAGGGCTGGTGGGAATAATTTTTTAGCTATTTTCCAAAGAAGATAACTTTGAGGAATAAGCATATTTATCACATTGTAGTGAGTGGGAGAAAAATGATTTTAATCTTCAATGCCACATGCCATTTCCATGTTTTCTGCTTTAGAGAAAGATCAGGATACATGTTTTATCCCACACTATGACACTAATTCCACTTTAGCTAGCATTATGCAAAGGGTTGTGGTCACTTGATCTTACTCCTAAAATAAACCTAAATAAGGCATGTAAGTTTTAGTAGAGAGAAATTTTCTGTTTACTCTCCTATATATAAAATGGGAGTTACAGTGCACTTCCTGACGTGGCAAGATTGTTAGGAACAACAATTAATGACGGGTATCTAAGAAGCACAAGAAAAAAAATGAAATGCTGAATTTTCTGTTACCTGGGATAGTGAACTGTATACTTTTGGTATTTTTCTGCAAAAATTAAAAAATAAAATAAATGGTTGAACCCATTAAGTAAAAACCACATGGAACATTTTGAGGACATAAGACATGATGACATGTGTATGCTGCTCCTTTGCATTCACTTCTGAACTTGACCTTTCCCTAGGGTTTGCCCCTATTAGCGGAATGTGTAGCAAGTACCGAAGCTGCACCATCAACGAGGACACGGGACTTGGCCTGGCTTTCACCATCGCACATGAGTCAGGGCACAAGTGAGTAGTGTCTTCTTCACCATCTTCTATGAAAAGTGGCCGGATGATTCATTGGTGTTCCTCTAATAATTGCTGTTGGTCTGGAATAAATGGTAATGTCTTTGCATAATCCTCCACTGTAAGGACGATAGAGAAGTCAGTAACAAGCTGCTGTGGAGGTCTCTCTCAGTGTAGCAGCATTGCATTGCATGCACACATGGACTGCACATTACTTAGCTGATTCACCAATCTTTGAGGTATTTCTTTCTTTCTGTGTTTTATGTTGGTGAGGTTACTTTTAGCTTTGATTTGCTTGTTATTTTGAGGCAGTATCTCACCAACTTCCTCACACTGGCTGGCCTTGAACTTGCAGTCCTGATCCCTTGGTCTCCAAAGGAGCTGGGATTACAGACCTGTGCCAGGACTTCCAGCACAGCTCATTCCACACACAGAGGAAGAATCACAGAGACCATCCCATTCCCAGAAAACTAACTAACTAACTAACTAACTAACTAACTAACTAAC
>PVHP010031367.1:0-21051 GCA_004024765.1 Zapus hudsonius | reverse complement strand
AATTACTTTTTGAGGAATGGGCTACAAAGTTCTCTGAAAAGTTCAAAAGATACTTTAGAATAGCCCTCCAGATGACCAACAAGGATCTGCAGAAACATATGAAATAGGACCCCACCACTCTTTCTAGAAACTCAGGGCCTGGTCTAAGCCCACAGGAGATACACACAGCTGCTGCTGAGTCAGGCAGATGCCTGGGAGGTGCCTCAGGGTGTCCAAGCTCCTGAAAGCATCTCCTTCTCCTGAATGCACAGTGGAGGACATCAGCACACTTGTCCCTAGGACTGTGATGGCAGAAACTAGTTGGGCAGCACATAGCCATGAGGAAATGACTGTCTTTGGTCAGGTCCTTCTGCCTGATTCTACACCTTCCTCTGTTCATCTGCAGAGCCAGTATGGCCTGCGAGCTTCCAGTAGCCTGGATCTCTATGGCCCTGGGCCCCAAATCCAGGAACCACTAGCCAGAAAGGATAATTTCCTATGCATACATCACAGGCAGGCAGACCCTATGGTATTTTACCCACATGTGCAATATTTTGAGCACCATGATGGTTATCTGGGCACTGAGGTACAGAGACCTGCCCTGCCTACCAAGTCCTTGGAGCAACACAGACTTCCAGGAGACAGGTGCCATGTGACAAGGGGCTCCAGAGAGGGAGACCCAGGAAGTCCTGGCTAAGGCTTCAGTAGTGGAGGAGCCGTTGAGAAACACTGTGGAAGATGTCGTGGGAGCCAGTCCCAAGCAAGGGCTACTCTTTTGCTAAGGCCAAGAGAAACCATGTAGGTCTCATGTTGGAGAGTAGAGCAGAACATCTTGCCTTCAGAATTCTTCGCTGTGAAGTGGGGATAGGATTCACAGAGCCCAGCCAGGGTCCAAGGGACATGAAGCTAGGCCAAGGTGAGAACTGGGACATGGGTCCTGGTAGTGTGGCTGGATCCAGAAACCATAGCAGCTATGCCAATAATTTAAAACACCTTAGCCACAGAGATGCTGGGAGAAAGGATGGCTCTCCTGGTCCAGTCTGGGCAGTCTCCAAGGGCCACTAGATATGGGGGTGGGTGACCTTGTACCCTGTATCTGGAGAAATCATCACATCCCAGCAACAGGGAAGGAACAGCAAGAATGAGCTAGTTCTGAATACTCAGTAGGCTGGACTAATAAATATCAAGATCAGCCCCCAATGACACACCTCCTCCAGGAAGGCTCCACCTACCAAAGGCTCTCCAACTTTCCCAAATTTCTATCAGCCAGGGACCAAGTATTCAAAACACATGATTCTATGGGGGACATTTAACATTCAAACCACCACAAGGGGCCTCTGGCCTCCACTACACCAGCTGCCCACTGCCCTCTCCCCATCCCCAAGTTTTCCAGACCAGGCCAGCTCTATTAGGCAGAGGCTCTAGTCAGGCCAGAGTCCCTGGACACAGAGCTTTTAGGGACATGTCTCTTTCCTGCTCATTTCCTAAAGGGCCACAGCTCCTTAAAGCCCTGCATGAAAGTATGGGGGTGTTCTTGGACAAAGTCACGCTGCCTTCTGAGAATCGGCCCTTCTCTTTGTTAAAGCAGAAACTTGGTTTTTGTAGCAGTTATTCCTGAAGCACCATCATCACCACTCCCACCATCGTCCTCTCCACTCCACAGGTGGGAACATCAAGGCCATGGCAGTGATTTAGCAAAGGGTCATTCCCCTGCACAGTGCCTGAGGAACCTATGAGAGTCCTTGTGCTTCGGGCCCTTGGCAGCCCAAAGCAGATTAGGGCTGGGCTAGGAGGCACCCAGCTGTGTGAGGCTCACCTCAGATTAGGGCTGGGGTAGGAGGCACCCAGCTGTGTGAGGCTCACCTGTTAAGCAGGTGACCTCCACTCAGCCCTTTCCCAGAAGGAGGCTTGCTGCCCATTCTGATACCAGGGCCAGAACCTGACTTAGCATGAGACTGTTTTGAGCATTTCTGATACCAGCTCCCAGATGGATGGCCTGTTGTTTCCTTCCCAGGGGGCCCTGCCCTGCCACCTTGTCCTTTTGTAGAGATGTTTTTGTGATCTTAAGAAAAAAATCCGGAAAAGGCCGATTCCCTCTGTCCAACCCATTAATTCTGCATGCGCAGGCCCGAATTAACCTTGGCAAGCCTTCAAGAGGAGAGAGTAATTCTAACCTTAAAAATCTGCTGATTAAAGCTGGTTTCTGGAATTCGACTCCTCTTAATGTCTTGGCAGGGAGCCCAGCCTCGCATTAACATAGCCACAGACTGGCCTGGCATTTCCCCACCTTCACACACAAAGCCCCATGGCCTGTTTTAAGCAAGAATCCCTTCCGGAGTCCTTCTTGCAGCTGTGTGATGGAAGTGTGCCACAGTACCTGGATGGTGTCACAGGTGCTTGGATGGGGCGCCCTGGGAAGCTGGATTCCAGCAGGTGGGGGAGCAGAAAGCCATCTCAGACAGAACCCGGCAGCTGCAGCACGTGTGCCTGCCTGGAGAGGGGGCTGTCGACTTCTGGACAACCCTCAAGGCCATTGAGAATAGCCACTAAGAGTCTGAAGGGTGGGGTCCTCAGTTCTGCCCTTCCTCCCATCTGGGAACAAGAGGCCAGGCATAGAGGAGAGGACGGAAGAGGGATGGGTCCCTGGGAATGAGGAGGACTTCCAGCCTCGGACTGCCACTCAGTGTCCTGCTACTGGTCATGATTGGTCTCAGATGTGCAAAGCCCACACTGTCTGCTGGCAAGGGGAACATTAGACCAAGAGGTACTTGTGAGAATCCATTGTCCTCATGAGAGAACCCTGCACACCTAGTGTAAGTGGAGGGCTTTATAAGGCGACAGGGAAGGAAGGAGGGAGGGAGAGAAAAAGGGAGGGAGGGAAGGAGGAAGAGGGAAGGAAGAAGTCACTGTCATCAGTACAAAACACTTGCAAGATCAAAATCAGTTCCAGCCACTTGACAAGTCTACAAGAAAGAGATCTGAGAAGTACGCTTTGATGAGAGAAAGAAATTTTACTTCATTTATTTATTATTTATGCCTGTACCTTTAGGATGTATTTGCAATGGAAACAGCTCAGCTGTATTGAAATTGGCTCAAGGAACAGGCTCCTGTGGGTGGAGGATGGTTGGAACACACACACACACACACACACACACACACACACACACACACACACACACACACAAGGGACAGTTCCTACTGACCACAGGATAAGCAAGGTCAAACACAAGGAGAGAGGCAGGTACTGTGTTCCCCACTGAAGCTGAGGGACCATGTGTCAGGACAGGTTTCTGAGACAGGCAGGGTACAGGTCTCCAGCTTCTGCTTGGGTGGGCTGCCTGGCTCCCCAGAGCAAGTTGGCCAGAGCTGGGGAGTAGCAGGAACCATATTCCCCTGGCTGAGGAGCCCAAAAGGGCTGAAACATGAGCAGAGAAGGGTGACCAGGTACTTGGACTTGGCCATAGCCAAGGGAGGAAGGCAGAGTGGTGGGAACAGCTTGTCAGGGCAGGGGCAGATGCCAGGTGGAGGCCCCATGGCCTGGGCTTCCCTCTCCTGAGGTTCACAGCTGGAATCAATGCCCTCTCTAAATCTAAATTTGCCTGATTATCAAATTTTAGCTATTATCCTGTTTTATGCCCACTAATTTATTAATCCTGGAACCCCCCAAAAAACAATAAAGCTGGAGCTCTGGAGATTTTATTTATATCTTTCAGCATGATTTTTATGCCTTTTTATCTAAAAATTCATTTAATCTTTATTGCCCTCCTCACTCATGCCATCTTTATGCTGGTGAGCTTTACTCAGATGGTTTCTCTGGTACATGTATAGCGTGCTCTTGGTGGTCAGGAGCCCAGGCAAAGGAGACAGGTGGGTCCTGGGCAATTGCCAGCCTTGGGGCAGCTGACCCCATGCTCTGTGGTGACCCCAGAGCAGGACCATTCACCTCCCACCCTTTTCCTTTTTGCTTGCTGTTTCTATCAGCTCCCCACTCAGCTCCTCCTTTCTCTAAGTTCTTTGGGTTCTCATACCTGAAAGCAGCCCTGCTAGAGAAATGATCTAGAACTTTCTGTGGAGATGTTAGGAGAGCCTCTAGCTTAAGAGTTCAGTGGCCCCCATCCCCTGCTGTACCCTGCAGGGCTTCTTTCTGCTATGAGGCCTGGGAAAGCATCATATTCCCTCTTTCCTTCCATCAGTGTCAAGCCTGCCTTGCTGGCTTCCAGGCAGACCTCCAGGTGTCCACAGCATCCCACTCCCAAGAGTCTCCTCAGTCCTCAGTGCTTGCCAAGGTGCCCCCTGCCAATGAGGCCCCTCCTCTGAGCATCTGGCTATCAAGGGCCTAGGGTCTGTCCTGTCTTCAGGGGTCAGGGGGTTTCTCTCTCTCTCTCTCTCTCTCTCTCTCTCTCTCTCATATATATACTTCCAATGGGGTGCAAGGTTTGAGACCTATGCTGCACCTTCTGCTTTCTTTCTGCCCCTCAGTTACCTCCACTTTGGAGGACTTGACCTTCACAGCCAGGATAGACCATCTGGTCCCTAGTGCCCCTCCCAGGTGAGGATTGGACATTCTTCCCCAAAGAGATGGAGCTGAATCCAAGAGGCTTTGTAGGCCCAGGGACTAGAGTTCAGATTTCCAACTGTGACATCCCTATGACCTTGTATCAAAAACGTCCTCCCCTCCCATGTCTATTGAGAGAACTTCCTACTGCCCTTCTTTTGAGGGTAGCAGAAAAGTCACTGTAGAGCCACCCTTCTCTATTTTTCTGCCCCCCCCCAGACCATTTAGGAGGAGGATGTTCATTTAGTTCACCATCATGGAAAGTAAGGGCCACCCTCATGTCAGATGAAGGTGAGCCATTGTCTGAGAGAAGAGGTGTCCTTTACCCAAAGGATGACTATCCACCCCTGCCCAAGATGCTGCTTCAGGGGAAGCCTCGGGCTCTCCATGCAGCCTGGCATCTGGGCATCTGCCTGTGTAAT
Organism: Zapus hudsonius; assembly: GCA_004024765.1. Taxonomy (NCBI): domain Eukaryota; kingdom Metazoa; phylum Chordata; class Mammalia; order Rodentia; family Dipodidae; genus Zapus; species Zapus hudsonius. The sequence continues at coordinate 16,095 of PVHP010031367.1, read as the reverse complement.
GCAGGACATTTGGGTGTGGGCTTCCAGGAGCTCCATGCATGGCAGAGCCATAGGCACTGTAAGGAGACATGGCATGGTTGTCTCAGGGGAGAGGCTGGCCGAGTGCCTGGGTCAAGGATGATCTAGTATTCCAGATCTCTGCCCCTGCCCAATCCTGGAGGCTGAATCAGCCTGCAATCCTTTTAACTCAGACTCATTTGAAAGCAATTCACTGCTTAACAAGTTCTGAGGCCCAGCGCTTGTGCAGGGACTTTGGATGGGTAGCTGGAGCAGGAGGGGCCTCTGGAAAGGCCAAGTTGAACTCAGGCCTAGAAAGGAATGCAGAGGCAGAATGAGGGTGGTCAGCTTGGGAGCCACCTTTGGGAAGAGAAGAGCAGGCTTGGATCTAGGATGCCCAAATCCCACTGGGCACTGTGAGTCATCATCCTCTCGGAAAGACTAGAGCAAGAGTCGGGGCGTCAGCAGGGCTGAGTTGTGACCAGCAGGAGCGTCTGGACTCCATCTGCTCCTCCAGGCCTCTGTGCCTTCATCAAAGTTCAGCCCAGGCTGCCCTGTTTAGGGAACCAAAGCCTTTTTGTGATGAAGTAGAAGGGAAGACTTGGGATGTGTGAGAGAGAGAAAGAGATTGAAGACACAGCAATAAAGAAACAGAAATAGAAAGAATGGCAGAGAGCGTCCCACGATGTCACACGATGTCATCTGAAGCTCTTGAGAATTGGCCAAAGAAAGTACCTCTCTCCCAGTAAAGCCAGTGGCCCTTCCTGGACACCCAGGCCATTGGTGGGGTCCTGGCAGGCCCTGCCACAGTGGCTGACTCTGAAATCTATAGATGCTCAGCAGTGGCGGCTCCTGCTCTGAGGGAACATTGTTTTGGAGGGAATTCTTCTTTGCTGTTGGTTGAAATATGTAATTTCATATTTCCTTTTTTTTTGTCAAAAAACAACCATCCTGTCACAGAAGCAATACTTGAGTACTCAAGAGAAAAGGTTGCTTGCTCAGTTGCCATGTTACAGGGAAGCTCTCGGGTTCTCATTTCCCCAATGTGACTCCTCCAGAGGCTGCTTTCGCTGAAGGGTGACATTCTCCTGGATTTCCTATAAATATCTACCTGCCTCCTCTTCTCTCTCCATATACACAGAAGCAAGGAGACCTGTAACACATAGCGCACACTCCCACACACCCTCATATGTGCACCTGCATGCTTGCGCCCCCCCCCCAGCTTTCCCACAGACCCAGATGTAGTCTCCCTCCAATTGCATCCTGCCTCCTGGCCCCAAAATGGAAAGGTCAATCAGGAAAGCCCCTGAGGCTGATCATAACATGCCAGGAGTGTGTACCGTGCAATCACTGCAGACAAACTTGATTGCTTTTTTGATGAGTGAGTAAAGGGATGGATTTGACACAATGCTTTGTGAAATATTGTGCAATTAATCCCCGGTTGGCTCTGTGGTGACATAGTCATTTGGTCTGGAAAGCAATGAAAAGACAGCAAAGCAAGAAGATCACAGGGCATCGGGGAAGCTGGGGGGCGGGGGACAGGACTACAGGTAGGTGGTCAGGACTTGGGTGGGTCATGAAGGAGAGGAGACAGTCGTGTTGTTGCTACAGAGGAGAACAGCCAGGCTTACCCCACACCATGCTGCTGAGAATGGCCAAGTTCATGCCTGGCCTGCTCCATAACCCCACCACCCCCTTCAGAGGCTTCTGAACATCCAGCCCCCATCACAATCCTGACCACTCTTCCTACCCAGCTGAGCACACATCTTATCTTCCCAAACATCTCCCTGGGATGCATAGGGGCTCCTCAAAGTCACCAAGTAGAAATCTGCAATCAGCCTCTCCCTTCAGCCCTTTGCATCAGAGAGGTTACTGTCCCAAAAGATAGGACCACCATGTTCCCATTTGCTCAGCCAGAAATGAGGTGCCATCCTTGCTCCTGGCAAATGTGTACATTTCTCCTCATTCTCACTGCTAATGTCATGTCTAGGCCACCATGGGCCTCCCTACCTCTCCCAGACTTGTCCTCATACCCCTGACTACCTTTTCCTCTGTCCTCTGGCCACTCTGCTGCCACAGTGAGGTTCTCCACCCCTTCTCTGTGGTAGCCTTTTGTGTGCTGACCCTATTGGTGGCTTCATGTGTGCTCTACAATCCATCCAAGTGTCTTCACAGTTCCTCCATTCCTACCCACGCTCCATCTCATCCCCATCCTCCACCTCAGCCAGCCTGCTGCTGGTGATGCTGCCTTATTCTTCTCTTGGCTCAACCAGCCATGGCCATCCTCCCAACCTCCTCACACACCCTCCACCTGCTCCTATGACAGCCTCTGGTGTAGTTGCACATGAGCCTGGCCCAGGGAGTCCTAAGCACCCCCCTTGTTTTATCAGCTCTCAGCCACTATGAGAGAAATGACCAGGGTCATAAGCATCCTCAGCCTTTGAGCTGATGAAGAGCAGGACTGATGTCCAAGTCAAGTTTCTCACTCCAAGAAGAATCCACTTTCCTGTCAGCCCCTTCCCAGTGAGTCCGCGCCTATGAGCAGGTTACCGTGAGCTCCTTTCCCCAAAGGACAGGAACCTGCTACTCAATATAACTTGCCTCTGTTGACACTGACAATTCACCCTTTGAGCACAAAATGCCAAGCCATTTTTAGGGTCTTTTTGGTCTAGTGTGGGGTGGAAGCACTTGCCTTGCTGGGTGCCACAAACATGAAGCTTTGTCCTTCTCCTATCCTTTCCTGCGCCAGGCTGTGGGAACGTGTGCCCTGAATGGAAGAAGGGATTCCCAGCTACACCAGAAATCCTAAGGCTCTTGACCTGAGTCTTGGTCAGGAAGACAGATGGGTAGGGCAGCCAGAGGTGAGACCTGTGTGCTGACCAAGGCCTCTCAGAATGATGAAAGCTGATTCCCTGGAGCTTCTGGCTTCCTCTCCAACCAGTGTTCACATTGTTGGGGTATAGTTTCAGCCATGCTTTCCTCTCCGGCTCCTTCCTAAGATCACACCCCTCACCTCATGAGACCAGAAACATGGTATGGCCATGGTGTTAGAGTAGCAGAGTAACATCTAAAAATAGTCTTGAGGTTCTGAGTGAGGCTCTGGGGCTCCTCAAATTAAAATACACGAGCCCCAATATTCACTTGTCCATTTTTTGTTTTTTCCTTCACTTTGCTTATCAGATGGTTGGGGCATTCTGTGGCCGAGACATTGTAGGAGAGTATTACTGCTTGATGCTGTTCTGCTTTCACACGCTGAGTGGGCCAGAGGTTTGACAAATTCTCGCTGACCTGGGTGTGGGTTGTGAGGAAGCTGGGGTGGGAGCCAAAGCTAGGAAGGGACTCAAGGGGGACATGATGTTGAAAGTCAACCTTACATTTCAAGTCTGATAGCAGAGGCCTTTTATTTTAAAGGGGCAAGAAAAACTTCTCTCAGTTACCCATGTCTCACTCCACTGGGCTCAAGGCAAGGGTCAAAGCTGCCTATGAGAATAATCAGGCTCCATGAGGGAAAGAGCCTGCTAGAGCCATAGGCAGCTGCTTGCTCATTGCAACTAAACACTCCAGAAAATGTCCAAACAAGGTGCTAGAGAGATGACTCAGTGGGTACAGTGCAAGGCAAGCATGAAGACCTGAGTTCTAATCCCCAGTACCCACACAAAAACCAGGCATGATGGTGCATGACTGTAATCCCAGCACTGGAGAAGCAGAGACAGGGAATAGCTGAGGCTCACTGGATAGGTGAGCTAGGGTCAATGAGAGACCCTGTCTCAGAGAAAAAGCTGGTGAGTGAGAAAGACACTCGATGTCAACCTCTGACTTGCATGTACACGTGCACATGCACACATGCACCCATACATACAAACACTCAAGTACACATGCACTCACACCACACACATCTAAACAGGAGTTAGCTTTTCCAGGAAAGAGTGAGTGATAAAAAAAAACCTCCAACCATAAAAACAAAACACAGCATCCTGCAAACCAGGAAAGTCGGGGAAGAATATTGCCTTCTTAATAATAAATACATTTCGTGGGCAAGAACTGCAAGGGAATCGTTTAAATTAATTTCCGCTTTGTTTGTTTGGTTTGTACAGGGTTTAAATCCCAGCTGACAGCGATCTGTAAAAGTTCTAACATATTGGAAATCTGATTTTCTTACAGCCAGAATCCCAGAGTCCAAAATGATTTCTTTCAACTGTGCTAATCAGACAGGCAGAGCTCAAATGGACTCTGAGTCAAGTCAAACTGCACTGGATCTTTTGGGGGGTATAAAAAAATGTCTGATGGGATCTTTACATGTAAAGCTCCCAGCCATTCCTCTCTGGAGAGCTTCTATGGAGCTTGGAGGCTCCCATGAGCAGGAGATGGGGACCGAAGGCTTCCCATCCCCAGTGTCCTGCGTGGCTCTACCAAGTCTTGCTTCTCCTTCCTCCCCACATAGCCCTCCTACAGTGTGTGCCATGAAAGCCAGGGGAGTTCCGAGGCTGAGAAAAGGTAGATTGTTTCAGTTTGGAATTGGAAGCTTCAAAAGAGAAGGCTTTTGCCATGGCTTTGATATCATTGAAAGAATACTCTGAGAAAACTCTCCCCAAATTGGAAACTGTCTACGGCTGGAACCCTCTATCCCATGCAGATTTGGGAAGAGACCTGGCCAACTATTCCCCTTAGGTTTATCCCCTTCTTCCCAGAAAGCCCACCCCCAGTGGCCAGCTCTGTATATAGAACAGCTTCCTGTCTAGGAGCAGGGCTGCAACCCAGCCTGCCCTCCAGTCAGCTCCACCTATGTAACCCAGGTGACAGACAGAATGGACACCTGGGAACAAACCCTCCTCCAAGCCCATTCCTGAACAAGTGTTTCCCCATTTCCCATTTTCCATTCTCCAACCTAACAATGACTGTTTACCAAAATCAAGTTCATCTGCAATCCATGCAAGTAACAAGCAAACAAATAAAAAAAAAACCTTGTTCAAAAAAAGAAAAAAGAAACCTTGTTCAAAATCAAAAGTGGGGTGTGCAGCAGGGGTCCTTCAGGCTTTGGAGGTATGCCCTGATGGTGCCCAGCCTGTCCTGTGACAGTGGGCTCATGCCAACTTGGGATGACTGGCCAGGAACATCTGGAATGTGTGTCTTTTGTGTTTTAATTCACTTGGTACCCCCAGTCCTTTCCATACACACAAGGATCTCAGACTAGGCTCTAGGCATGAGCCTCGTGTGACCTCAAGCCCCAAATATGCACATCTGTGTGCTTCCCCACTCCTTGGCCACTCTGGACTCTCCAAGGCCTCCAAGCCCCCACAGGGTAAGGCACCAGCTTCCCATGGCCCCACTGGCATGTCCCACAGTCCGTCTTAGATCCTGTCCCTGCACCCAAGTCTTAGAGCCCTGTGTGTGCCCTGGTCTCCCTGGCTCTGCCAGCTGTGGCTATGGCCCTTCTTACTCCTTCTCTGTTGCACTGTCTTCCTTCCTTTCTTCCCTCTTTCCAACTGAACTCTCGTTTTTCCTCTCTCCCTAGTGCTTGTACGGCTGCTATGTCCATTCCTCCATCATCCCCACCTTCCACCGGAGGTGCTACTGGCTCCTTCAGGTAGGTGGCTGGGACTGGATTCTTCTTGCGTCATCGGTGCTTGGGAAGGGTCTGTGGAGGGCGCTGAGGGGGCGTGGGGCTCTTGTGTGGTAGGGCTTTGGGTTGAGAACCCTGGTAAGACTTCTTGGACTTTGGTTCTGTGTACTGAGGCCAGTTTGGTGCCAGGAAGGGGTAATAACTGGTGGCAGGGCTAGCCCTTGCTCATTCAGTGAGAAGAGGAATAGGTGCTTCCAGATTCCAGGGTGCCTCAGTTTCCTTTTGATGAGGATTACAAAGAAGGCTGAGGATCCTACCTTGATGGTGAAATGTGTGTTGGCTAAAAGCCACCTATCCGTTTGCTCTCTGAGTTAGTCACAAGGCATATGTGGAATGCAGGCTTTCAGAGGTGTGTCGGGTGTAGTCAGATCAATCGGAATGCCTGTTGAGAAGCAGGAGCCCCTGGCTCCTTGGGAAGGAGCCCTGTGATCAATTTGTGATGTCTGCCATGGAGGAGATGGAGAAAGTGGTGGTGTGGGAGTGTCTGCCATGCCTAGGGAGGGTGGCCGCTGTCCATGGTGCTAGTGCAGGAAAGGATCAGTGTGTGAAACCAACCCAGCTTCTGGAGAAGGCACTGCTCTGTGGATGGGAAGGGCTGAGGGATCCATCCAGAAGAGCTGGACCCAGATGCTTTTCTAAGCATGTCCTCTATAGGGGTTCTTTGTAGGACCCATCCCTGTGGGCCTGGCACTATCTTCCCCCACCCTGTCCCCGAGGCTCTTCCTACCACCTCTGTCTATGGCCTGCTGCCCACGATGGCTTCCCTCTCTATGCCCACTACTGTAAATCTGGCAATCACCTGGGCTTTTGTGGCTCAGGCATGTCTGTAACCTAAGGGGTGTGGTTGGGAGGGAACTGGCAGAAGGGGAAGCAAGCTTCCAACACCATAGCATATGCACAGAGAGAAAAGAGCATCAAAGGCCACAGGGCACAGAGAGGCCACTGGTCTTGGGAAAGATGGCCTAGGAGGTATCCATGGGCCCAGAGCTGTCTGGATGGGGAGGATCAGCCTGATCCTGGTCAAGGTCCCCTCCTGGGCTCCCAGCCTGTGATTCAGAGCATTTATTAGCAAACAGTGCCTGAGGTGGTCACAGGACATGCTGATTCGCTGATGCTGCTTCCCTTGTCAGGTGCCCTGGCTCTGTTCTGTGTCCCTTGGAGGTGCCTGGTTTTCTGATTTCTCGGAGCTGCGACCTTTGTGAGGGTGTTTTACATGGTCATGGGGTGCTACTCTGTGTCTGTGGACAGAAATTTCTCCAAAGGCATTAACCATTGGTCATAGGGGTTTCTGACCAAGGGGAGTGTGGGGCTTGACTCTCAGAACAGTGCTCTGGCTAGGTTAGAACAATGCTGTGTCTCCTGGCTCGGATGCTGGCTTGTGGAAACCCCAAGTGGCTCACAGCTTTTGGAAACTCCTTCTGGGCCTCCGGTTCCTGCATTTGGCTGTGGCCCTTTGTCTTTTGGTGTGCAGGTGTTCATACACCTGGTGAGAACACCATCTTCAGCAAGCCCTCTCTGCCCAAGCCTCCTGCCAGAGTGGTTTCTACACCCTGGCTTCTTGCCCTCTCCTCCTCTGCACTTGCCTTGCATGCCTCTCCTCATCCCATCACATTCTTGTGGCTTTCTAATTCCACTCAATTTCCTTTGTTGGAATCAGACACCATTGGGCAATGTGAGGGCTGAGCTTCTCTCTCCCTGATGGTATTCTGCTGGCTCCCAGATTCCCAGGTGGGTGAGAGGTTCTCTGCCTGTGCTTCCACCCTCCTGCTCCCACTTCCTGGCCTCTGGATGCTTTGGGGTGATTCATATGCATGTGTCTGGCTTGTCACTTTCCAGCTGGCAGGAAACTGGAGTCTCCCCAAAGGCTAGCAGGGCAGGATCAGATTTCTTCATGGCTGCTCTGGGGCTTCTTCATCTGCTCTCCTCATGCCCAGGTGAATGATTACCTCTTTCCTTGCCTTTGTGTCTTCAAGCATCACTCTTGCTCCTGCTCTGTGATCAAACAACCAACATGGGCTGTACCCAGGCAAGGGGTATCCTGTCACCAGCTTGGCTATGCTACAGGCTTTAAGAGCTTAGGCCAGAGGAATCAGCACAGGGCAGGCCCTGCTCTGCTCAGAGCCAGGAGCCTGAAGAGCAGGCCCTGGCAATCAAGGCAATTTGCTCTAGTGCTAAATACAACACCAGGATGATGACAGCGTGGTTGGTCTTAATTGCTCTGATGTTAAGAAAGAAGCTATGAGGGGCCTGAGAAGATGGATCAGTGAATAAAGCACTTGCTCTGCAAGCTTGAAGACCTGAGTTCAGCAGGAGATGTGTCCCTACATGACACACTGTGACTTCAATATAGGGAGGGTGATTGTAGGAAGAATGATCAAGGAAGACACCAATTACCAAGGAAAAAGGTTAGTGGGCATGAAGGTGTTAGGGCAACACCCCATGAGAGCTGAGAAAGAGAAAGGAGGCCACTAAGGCAGGAGTCCAGTCAGACTCGGAGGAGGTGTTGGGGAAGAGGTCTGGGTTGGCCACATCCAGTAACTATATAAATGCATGTGAATGTGGTACCTGCTCAGAAGGTAGAGCAGATGTAAGCTGGCTAGTTCATCTAGCCTCATAGGCAAGCTTTAGACCCAGTGAGAGACCCTGCCTCAGTAAATGAAAGGGACCACAAGGGATCAAGGAAGACACCCATTGCCAACTTCTGACCTCTCTACCCATGTGTGTATACACAGATGTGCACTGTCACACAAGTGCACTCACACTCATAAGCACTACACACATATGCACATGTGAAATAAAGGAGGAAAGAAGGAAGGAAGAAGGAAGGAAGGGAGGGAGGGAGGGAAAGAAAGGGAAACTTGAAAGCCATGAGATATTGGCCCAAATGGAAAATGGAACTTGGCCCAGGTTTGACTTTAACATCAATTACCAGGGCAGAGGGTTGGTGAGCATAAAGGTATCAAGGTGGCACTCCTATGAGAGCTGAGACAGGAGGACCCTAAAGATAGGACTCCATCCAGGCACCAAGGAGGTTCTAGGAAAGGGACCTAGGTGAGCCACACTCAGCACAGCCCACCACTCAGTAAGTAGCTTGGCTGGAACAAGGCAACCTTCCAGAAAGGACAGGACTTAGAGAAAGTGGGGGTGCTTTGGGATAAAGGAGACTTTCTCAGAAAATGGTCCCCAGCACCAGCATCACAGCCTCAGCTCTGCAGCCATCTCCTATCCATAGACCATGGGCTCATTTCTACCCTCTGACAAAGCCACTGAGCGCAGCAGGATTCTACCCTACACATTGGCCTGGGATCTTCTCTCCACCCAGACTGGTAGCTCCCCAAGAGAAGGACTCACTGTCTCTGTCTCCCCCAATACCGAACACAGATCCTCAGCCCCAGAAGGGCAGGAACCAGAATGTCTGTGAGGGTAGCAGGAGCACAGGGTCAGTGCCGAGACTCATTGAGGCCAAGTCCATGTGGCATTAGAGTTTCTGAGCCATTTGGCTCTGTTTCGGGGGAGGGTGATATTCTCAGTCCTTTTGTGTGTGACATTTTCTCCCTTCTCCATTGCTAATGAATGGTCTGCTAGGATGTGATTCAAGTCACAACCCTAGAATGTAGGGCAGCAAAGCCTGTTTAGCTAACAGGTGCATACATCCTTGACGTGACTGATGGGTGCTATGAGAGCTATTAGATACCTCCGAGATACTAGAGGGTGGCCCTCTTGTGCCCAGGTCAGTGTCTCAAGCTGCTGCAGGCCACTCTGGCTGAGCTGAACCCATCCCACTTCTGTAGCTGCCTAGACACTGTGACCTGGAGAAGGCCACCTCAGCACGTGGCACACATTCCTTTGGTCTCACTGGGGGCTCTCATTAATCATAGCCAGCATCAGGTTTGGGCTCCATTGAGCTCCTGTATTTTCTAGAAGGTCAGCTCTGGGGTCACACAGCAGTCAGTGATGACACAAGACAGGAATCTGGGGCCTCTACTTCTGCTGCTTGATGTGGCTGTCACTGAGCTGCCAGGCCTGAGCCTTGCCAAAATCAGAGGAGGTGCCAAGGGATGAGGCAGAGCCAGAAAAAGGTGCCCCCCATTTGGAGTTTTCTGGTGGGACTGAGCATCAGAGCCAGCCTTGAACCCCTTGGCCTTCACCATGAAGCCCTTCCAATATTTCCTCCCCAGAACAGGCCCCATTTCAGCCACACTTCACAGCAGAGTCTGTACCGCTTACTTGGGAACTATTTTTGCTGCTAATGAATGTTTTTCTTTTGGCCATTGTGCTTTAAAATGCTTAATAAATGTTTTCCATGAGAGTTTGGCAGGGGGTGTGTTCCTACGTGGCTGCTGTAGCCTGCCAGGGTATTAGACTGGTGACTCCAGCCTAAGGGGTAGAGGCTATGGTGGCACCTTCCAGACACAGCCCAGCCCAGCCCTGTAACACACAGATGCCTATGGAAAAAAGAAAAATCAGGGTCCAGGGGAGACCCCAGAATGGGGGGAGGAAGTTTGCTCATTAAAGAAGAGCTGAAATTTCATTTCCAAGATCTAAGATCTTTGGGTCGGGAGGAGCACTGGATTCTATGTGCCAGGAGCTAGGATCTCTAGTACCTGGTCCTCCCTGAGCACCAGCGGCTATAACCACATGACTAACCACTGCTGTGCATAGCCTCCTAGCCAAGCTGTGCACCTTTACCACATGGCCCATGTCACCACCCCCCGGAGAGCAGAAGTGGGACTTCAAAGTCATGGTTGTCTTCTCTGCTTCTTTTTGGTGTACCATCATTACCCCTTTCCATACATGGGGTACAGAGCACTGAGCACTTTGCCCCAGGCCACAAAAGTAACCAGAAAGTGGAAAGACTACTTGGCCCCTTACCTCAGCACCCTGCTTTCTGCCTGCCTATGAGCTTCTGCTAGCCCTGTACCCCCCCCCCTGAAATAGTGGTTATAAGGAAGTGAATAACTGAACTAATGATTTATAAGAAAGAAAACTTTGTCTTGGCTCATGAGTTCAGAGGCTTCTAGTCTAGTCCGTGGTCACTGGGCCCCATTACTTAGCACTTGTGGCAGCACAGAGCATCATGGTAGGGAGGGCACAATGGGGCAGAGCTGTTCACCTCACAGAAGTTCATAGCAAAGAGAGGGTGAGAGGCCAGGACCCCAAACTACATGCTCCCAGTGACCTCATTTCTTCCCACTGGGCCCCATGTAAAGGTCCTTCCAGTGGTGCCAGAGGCTGGGGACCAGACATTTAACATATGGCCTTTGGGGACATTTCAAATCCAAAATTGCAGATACTATTGCCACCAACCGCAGGCACCATGAAGCCAAACACAAGGCATTTTGAGATTGCATGGAGCTCACCCAGAGGAGCCTCTGTGTCATTCATATGAGCACTGGGACCCAGCGCAGACACCAACTCTCTCAGGGGCACACTCCAGGCTGCCCCAGCCCCAAAGGGTATGGCAGAGCCTTTTCCAGAACCCTGAATTCTAAGGAAGGAAAAAGTCCCACCCTTGTTGCACAGTGTAGAACCAGGGTCCAGACTCCCCCTCCCACTGGTACCCCATAGGCACCATGCTTCCCATCTGCCCATTAAAGCTTGGGCTTCAGAACTAGGCTCACAGCCAGAAGTCCCCAAACTCAGATGAATAAACTTTCTCCATGGTATGTCTGGAAGGGTTTCTATGCAGGAAACAAAGGACTTTGGGGCAGTCGCCAGAGGTAAGAGGGGCAGGGACCCAGCAAAGCACTAGACACCTGAGGGACATGGTACTTGTTTTCACACCTGCCCAAGGTTGGCTGTGAGGCTATAAGCAGACTGGTGACAGTCCTCTGTAAGGGCCTTCAGAGTTAGACAAGACCAGAGCAGGTCCAGTTGGCATTCCCAGCATGGAGTCCTAGAGGGGACATCTGTGATCCGGAAGCTCCAGGGTCTTGGAGCTGGCAGTCCTGGATCTCAGCCTGAAGATTCCCAGGAGAAGGAGGAGGAAGACAACAGTCTCTCTGGCTGCATAAGCCCTCCAACTCTCCAACCCTAGAGTAAAGCCCCTCACCCCTGTGAAGACTCACAGAGAACTGTCACTTCAGTCAAACACCAGACACAAAGCCTGAAGGCCTTGACCCCAGAGGGTCCCCAGGGAACCTCCCTTCCTGCTGCTCCTGGGGCTCCCCTGAAAAGACCCCCAGGGGAGACAAGACCTTCAGGTCCCCAGTGACAACCCCAGTCAGCAAAGGACACTGTAGCCTAGGACACTGATCGTTCTGCCTTTGCTGGCATCTGATGGCAGAACCATCATGGGCTCCGGAGCTGTGGGCTGTCTCCCCAGGCATGGGAAGGGCTTGGCTCCACCCATCTCACTCTGACCATGAAGATGAAGGGAAAGGAGATGGGAGAGGAGAATGAGCTCAGATGGACTTGAAGTCCAGCTGGCGAGTGGCTGTGCTTTGGCGACCCCAGTGTCCCCAGGAAAGACCATGCTGGCAGGAGAGGAATAAAAGCCCAAGCAGGTCAACCAGAAGTCCAGCCGAACTCATGCTCAGTCTTGGATCTTGTTCTGTGTTGGGCATGTGGTCACTTGAGCTGGGCTCCTGTAATCCCCACGATATAGTTTATCATAACATAGTCTCTCTGTTTCCCACTCCCTGTCTGCCTCCTCTCCCCCTCTCTCCTTTTCTTCTAAAGAAGAATAGTACAGCTTTATAAAAAATACCTGTGGCTTTGTGTTCAGTAATATTAGTTACTTTCCCATTGCTTTAACAATATAGAAAAGCAACTTAAGGAAGGAAAGGTTAACTTTGGCTTCTTGTTTGGGGTAGAGTCCATCACAGCACAGGTGTGGTGACAGGAGGGCGAGACAGCTGATCCTACTGCACCTGTAGTCTGGGAGCTGAGAGAGAAGGATGCTGGGGCTCAGCTCACGTTCTCCTTTTTATTCAGTCCAGGACCCAAGTCCTTGAGGTGGTGCCCCTCACATTCAGGGTGGGTTTGTGTCCATCCTCAGTGAAGTCTTTCTGGAAACACCCTGCAAGAGATGCCCAGAGGTGTGTTTCCATGATGACTCTAAATCCAGTCAAGTTGTCAATGAAGACTAACCCTCACATCATTGTTAGGGTTCCTCAAAGGAAGCAGAAAATGGCTGGGAAGCACAGCATCTTGGAGCATGCTCCATGGGGGCCTGAGCAGCACTTGTGCTGCAGAGGCAGACATTGAGCTCACCTCGAAATAAAGCTCAGCACTGGGTTAAAGCAGCAGGAGGCATTGCTGTCAGCAGTCACGCTGTCCCAAAGAGAACATTTAACCCATGTGCCTCAAGGAAAGAAGGTTGGTGCCTCATGGGTCGCTGGCCATTGTGTCCCATCTCAGTGCAGGGTGGGCCACAACTAGAGACCCCCAAATGGTATTAGAGCAGGGAGGGCTGACCCTTATCCAGGCATTAACAACAGACATAGTCCATGTCCTAGGGACCTGATGGGCATTGTCACTGTGCTCCAGGGCACACAGTTTCAGTGATAGGAATGAGAAAGAAAAGAGCTCACATACCTGCACATGGAGACTAGACAGATCCTGGCCACCAGCCCAGCTACACACACACACACACACACACACACACACACACACACACACGCTGACCTCTCATTCCATACCCATGGCTGTCACACCCAAGCTGACCATGAGCACTTTCCAGAGCTCAAGAGACTCAGCTGGAGATCTCCGCCAGCCACAGGACAACAGAGGGACAGCATCACTTCAGACTGACATTCCTGGGAGATCAAAGGAGTTCTGAGAAGGAGACAAAATCAAGGGACAAGATGGTTTGGGGAGGCTTATAGGAAGAGGAGAAGGAGAAGGAAGAGGAAGAGGAGGAGGAGAACCCAAATCTGAAAGGTGGGGGAGACAAATAGAATGTCTTTCTGTCGAAACATCAGTGGAGCTGACCAGGATGCTCAGGGGTCCCTGTTCCCATGAGTCCAGTTCACACACAAGGCCCAGGGCTGTCTGGGAAGATGCCTCCAGGAAGACCCAGCCAGGTAGTGTGGAGGAGAGCATGGGGAAAGGCCTGAGATTTTCCATCTTTGCTTTGGACTCAGAAGAGAGCAGAAAAGAAGGACTCAGGCAGAAGGTACTGGTGCAGAGCTGTGATGAAGAGCTGGGGACTCTGCGCTTGGGAGGCTGACAGGTGAATGGATAGAGTCAAGGCAGTGTTCAAGGTCAGCCTGGGAAATATAGCAGCACCCTGTCTATCTCTAAAATCAAAACACAACCAAGCTGCTGTGAGCCTTCCTTCAAGGCCACCCACGATGGCAGCAGCCATTGTTATCATCACTGCCATCATTTTCATCAGTAATAATATCCACAGTCATCACAGGCCTTGGGCTTCAGAGGACTTTATGAGCCCAGCAGGGCTGGTACATTGTTGTTGTCACCATGTGGAAGTGAGGCTTGGAGATCTTTGGGCATGTGCTTAGGCTGGTCACTAGCAGGAAGGATGCTGGCCCCAAACCAGATACCAACACACCCCAAGGAGCCTGCAGCAAATGTCATTGCTTAGAGAGACGGTCTGGGTCGACAGGAAGAGCAGCGAGCTGTGGATCAGAGGGCACACTGCGGGAAAGAGGGAGGGTCTGGTGACAACGTGCAGGGGTGGGCTATGGGAGAGGTGAGGACAGCAAAGGTGGGAGAGACCATGGCTGAAGGGAAGAACCACTCAGGCCTGAAGCTTACAGGCCAGGGGTAATTAAACTCAAGCTGAGTGAATAAGCCATGTGGAAGGCTATCATCTGGGGGAAATTTGAACTTGGCAGCTGGAGGAGGGCAAGCTTGGGGAAGAGGAGTGGAAGACGGTGCTAGTGGACAGATCCTTTGTGAGCTGCCTTCTTGCTCTGGCTGTATTCTTCCCAGCAGTCTCTCCATCTTTCTGTGTTTAATGTCCCCTGAATAACGTGATCAGTAGATTAGGTAGACACCAGGAATTTACGGCACTATGCAAAAAAATTGCTCAATTCCATTAAGATTTCAGGACCCTGGCCAAGGCTGTGCAACGGAGTGGGTAGTATTTCGTCCATAGACGTCTTTGCTTGATTACGATTTACAATGCCAAGGCCACTGCTGTACCCACCTAAAGCCTCCAGAAAATATGGCAGGTACCCCAAACCAGCTATTATCCTCTCTAAGGAAGGTCACTGGGCATATTCCAGAAGATTCCCTCATCTGGAACCCTTATTTCCCCTTCCTCCAGGGACAGGAAGGAATGGAAGATGTGTGGTTGGCTTTTCCCAGCTTCTCTTTACTGGATTGGGTTGGGGGGAGGGGGAGACCCAGGAGCTCCTCTGTTTAGGTGACAGCCAGCTTCTAGCCTCACCTTCACCTTGCAGATTACAACCAGTCAAGGTTGCTGGCAGGGCCAGAGTCCTCTGGGGCTGTGGGACAATCTGCTTCCACCTGGTGGACAAGGAGGGTACTGGGGCTAGGAAAGCCGGCCAGGCAACTGGAACTCCTGGCTTCCAGCTTCGGACCATGGGGCTTGAATTCAACCCCACCCTTGCTAGCCTTGGACTCTGGCTGAGTGAATTAACCTTTTTGGTGATTATATATATATATATATATATATATATATATATATATATATGTATATATATGTGTGTGTGTGTGTGTGTGTGTGTGTGTGTGTGTGTGTGTGTGTGTAAAACAGGCATCAGATTCTTACATTCTGAGGTGATTGCAAGGATAGACAGAAGTCACCTACAAAGGTGTCAGGTGTCATGCTTGGCTGGCTATTTGATGTCACCTCCCTGGCTAGCACCACTGCCAGTAACATTGACTCCAACAGATCGAGTGGGTGGGTTGGTGAGTGGTCTCTGAGAATATCCTTTCCATGGGTGAATTACAGGTCTCTTGGATGTGGCTCTAGTCACAGACCCCAGGCCTCTCTTATTGCACAGTCCTGGGCAGAAATTTGTCCTGTATTATGTGAGATGGAGCCTCCGCATTCTAGCAGTGTATCTACTAATCCTTCCCCCACTCCCACCCCCCACCCCCACGATCTCCCACCACTGTGACAGAGGCACAATGTAGCCTGGCTTGGTGTGCAAACTTTCCTTTGTCCTTCAGCCCTGAGAGGACTGGTCTGTCCGGGCTAGATGGGAAGACAGAGAAAGGCTAGAGCTGCCAACGCTGCGGTCCCTTAGAGATGAGAATTATTAATTAGTCTTATTATCTAGGACTTGTCAGTCTCTTAATCCTCAGGTCTGCAGAGGGGTTTGTGCCTCCACGGTGCGTGGTGTCAGCTTGGCTAAGCAATTGCTTTTAATATAAAAACAGAACAATGGGCCATACAGTTTGGTTACTATCTTTATCTATCAAGCCAAACAATTCCCACTCCCTTCTGCAGAGTACCCTTCATAGATGAGGAGAATGCAAAAGCTGCTTAATTTCCCTTCTAGATGGCTTATAATACAGGCCTTTTGTCTAATTATCCTTCT
>PVHP010031366.1:0-21073 GCA_004024765.1 Zapus hudsonius | reverse complement strand
TGATAACAGGGCATGGTAACACCAAGAGGCGCCCGATAGAGTCTCCTGCACTCCAAACATAAGCCAAGATAAACCCTTTCCTCCAGTCAACTTCCTTTTGGTCAGGTTCTCTGTGCAGCAACGAGAAGCTGACTGTGGGATTAGTGTTGGCTAAAGAGACTGGGTCTCAACAACCCAAGAGTGAATGAATGTTGAATGAATGAAGTAAATTCCAAATACATTAGTGCAGGACCTCTAAGGAGCCAGGGCCCAATACAGGATTGTATTTTTGAGAGATTTATTAGGATAACTGTGTAGAAAAGGAAAGTAGAGGAGGCTAAGCCTGTGGGTCCATGAGGTGAGTTTGAGCCCTGCGAGGAGACGAGGGAAGGATGGTGGGTGGCAGAGCCTCTAACTCATCTCCATTCTCAGGAGGTGTCCTCAGCAGAGTCTTGAACTTCTGGGGAATGGTCCTGCTGTGCAGCCCCTGCACTGCTTAGCCTTTGGTCTGTACACTCCCCGAAGGAGGAGATCTGAAGGGTGCATTTGCACAGCTGCCAACCAGAGCTGCCCACCACTGCCAAAGGCTTCATACTGACCTTAAAGCCATCAGAAGTCAGGGGTTGAGACATGAAGGTGATGAGTCTGGAAAGACCTGGCTATGGATTCTTGTTTCTGTGTGACTTTTCTTTTTTTTCTTGGGCTGGAGAGAGGGGTAGAAGAGACAGGGTCTCATGTCCAGGCTGGCCTTGAACTTGTTATATAGCTAAGGAAAACCTTGAACTCCTATGCTCCACCTCCCAAGTCCCAAGGTACTCTGTGTAATCTTGATTAAGGATTTTAATAACATAGCTTTCAATTTTTCTATGCATCTATAAAAATATTCCTACAGTAGTTTTGTGAGTTGCTAAGAGGCTTATCTAAGGTCTGTAACCCACTCTCCCCAGTTCCAATGGAGAAAAACCAAGAAGGACCTGACATACTGAGAGCCTGGGTCAGAAGCCAGAGGAGAAAGCCCTGCTCTTTCTGCCAGGGGAGGGTTAAGAAGACTGAAAAACAAGGACGAAGAAGCTACCTGAAGCCACCCAAGAGGGACGTGGTATGCTCATGTAGTGCTTTGCACTACCATCTGAATTTTCAGTATACAAATTCAGGCTGGGGAGATGGCCCATTGGTTAAAGGTGCTTGCTTGAAAAGCTTACAAGCTGGGGTTTGATTCCCCAGTACTTACATAAAAGCCAGATGCACAAAATGGTGCATGCATCTGAAGTGAGTTTGCAGAGGCAAGAGGCCCTGATGTGCCCACTGTGTCTCCCCCCAACACACAGAAAGAAAGAAAGAAAGAAAGAAAGAAAGAAAGAAAGAAAGAAAGAAAGAAAGAAAGAAAGAAAGAAAGAAAGAAAGAAAGAGAAAGAAAGAAAGAGAGACAGGAAGGAAGGAAGGAAGGAAGGAAGGAAGAAAAATATTTTTAAGCCCAGCATGGTGGCACATGCCTTTAATTCTAGCACTTAGGAGGTCAAGGCAGGAGGATGGCCATGAGTTCAAGGCCAGCCTGAGACTACATAGTGAAATTACAGGTCAGCCTGGAGTGAGACCCTAACGCAAAAAAAATATTAAATGTACCAATTCTACAAATATCTTAAAATAAATTTACTCACAAAATTTAGCAGTTAAGAATGTCTTTATTTGCAAGTATCAGAAAATTCAATGAACTGTGTGTTAGTTGATGTCCTCATTACTGTGACCCAAATACCTGACCTAAGTAACTGAAAGAAGGTAGAATTTAGTTTGCTCATGGTTTCAGAGGGTTTACTCCATTGTGCAGGGAGGATGTGATGGAGCACAGCAGCTCATAGAGAGGTGCAGGCACTCAACTGACTTTCTCCTTTTATTTCCCCCAGCCCCAAGTCCATGGGATATTCATTTACAGCAGGTCTTCCCCATTCAATCAATGCTCTCTGAAAACATCCTCACAGACACACCTATCTCCTATCTACTTGTAAATCAGTCCAGTGGACAAGGAAGATGAACTATCTGGGTGTCATAAGCAATCAAGTCATGTGATCACATCACATAGGAGGGAGGTGGAAGGCAGAGGGATTTTCTTAGATTCTCCTTAGCATTAGATACCAGGTTGACGTCTGTACCGTACTTGGTGTTTGCCTCATGATGGCAAAGCGATTGCTAGAACCCCAAACATCACATCCTCGCACAGAAGTGTCCCACACGAGAGGAAACAGGAAGGCATAAAGGGAACATTTGCCACTCATCCCTTCTTTTGGGGAGAAAAACCTCCCACGGGTGCTCTCTTTACCTGCTCTCCTGTGCCCTTGGCCAGAACTCGACCACTTCTCAACTAACCCAAGAACATGGCTGCTTGAACAAGACCAGGCTGTTAGCCAAGATGACTTTCAGGAATGGCTCTTGGGTAGACGCCAAGTGTCTTGCACAGGAAGAGTTTCTAGAAGAAAAATGAATCTTTGTATCCCTCCAGCACAGCTACGCATTTACACAAGACATAACGACGTCTAGTGTGCTATGAGAGATCATGTGTGAGACGCAGATGTCAGGTGGAGAACGCAGTACACTCAGTCAATGGAAGGCAGAGCTCAGGTGGCTGTCATAGCGTGGGCAGGCCTGCAGGACGGAGCTCACAGATGCTTTGGCCTGGAGTGGAGACAGGGCAGCCGCAGAATCCCTGTCTAAACAAGAGCTGACAGGTGAGTAGGAGTTTTGTAAGCAAAGGACTTTAGAGATGTGGGATTCGGGCTACAGGACTCAACCCACGAGCAGCTCCTTGTGTGTGTCCAGGTGAATGAATGGCTCAGTGTGCTTTGGGGGGTAAGGGTGCAGGGTGGGCAGGATTTGAGATGAGACCAGATGGTTCTGGAGCCTGGACGCTGGATGATGGGAGGAGGCCATGAAACATTTTCACAGGAGAATGACTTCAATAGATACTTTTAAGTGACTCTCGTGAGAGCATGAAGGAATCTCAAAGTCATTCTGATGAGAGAAGGCAACAGGCATGATTCCATCATGAGCTGCTGAGCAGAAGAGGTGAGAGTAATCTGCGGAAGAAGTCGAGGCGGCATTGCCCTTGGGAGTGGGGAGGACTAGGAAGGGTGAAGAGAGATCTTAAGAGATGACAGAGATTTCCTGAATCTTATTTAGAATGGTGGTTATTGGGATGTAGCATGTTTATTAAAATTCATCAGGTTGTCCACTTAAAATGCATACACTTTACGGAATGCAAATGATACTTCAATTTGGACAAGTATTGTGGTGGGTGGGCTCTAAGAGACCGAAGGGGACCTGTGAAGAAAACGGCTGACAGAATCCAGAAGGAGCCCATAGCCTGAGGGTGGTGGATGTGGGATCAGAGGAGGATGGGGTGAGAGGAAGGTGCTACACAGTGGGGAACAAGGCTTTCATTTGGGACTGAATTTGAGGAGAAATGTGGGAGGGACAGAGAGGACACTGCTCTCTGCTATAGGCTTGTATGATAGGCAGCAGCTTTGGAGACAGAAACCCTGCGAGGAGGAGAAAGGAAAAGTGGGTTCAGATGTGGAAACTCTGAGTTTGTGATGGAGATATCCTTTGAGATTTTGAATGCATGGAACTGGATTTCAGAAGAGAGCCATGCCGGAGAGATGTGGCCCTCCACGGGATGGAAGAGCATGGGTCAAGGCTGGAAGAAGCAGGGAAGGAGGGATTCAGACACAGAGCACCTCTGGGTGCTGCTGGTCAGAAGAGAAGCTCCCTCCTGGGAACTAAGAAGGAAAGGGAAAGCTGGAGGAGCGCCATGCTGGAGGTGTGGTGACTAAGGCTGGGAGAGACAGGAAGGGAGATGGTCCG
Organism: Zapus hudsonius; assembly: GCA_004024765.1. Taxonomy (NCBI): domain Eukaryota; kingdom Metazoa; phylum Chordata; class Mammalia; order Rodentia; family Dipodidae; genus Zapus; species Zapus hudsonius. The sequence continues at coordinate 17,239 of PVHP010031366.1, read as the reverse complement.
CTGTGGCTTAGAGAGAGGTGGGCATAGATTTGAGACCCGCACCATGGCTGAAAGAAGCTGCCTTCAAAGGCATGTCTCCCAATTCTGCATCCGCGCACTTCCCATAGGCTTCACACGGAGCTCCAGAGGATTGTGGGAGAAGCAGGAGAGGGGTCTGCAAAGGCTTTCCTGGTTTTCGTTCAATCCTTCGGTGCCTTCCCAAGCTTCAGTGATGGCTGACACTCCAGGGTAGGCCTGTATGTGCTTCTGAGAGCCGCTCATGTTGCCAACACATATCAAAAAATTTACATAGATCTGGGAAGAGACATGTGAAAATGCCAAGAAGGTAAGCCGGATGGTAGGATTACACGTGGTTTCTGAAATGACTTTAGCATTTTTGATGATCTGTATTTTCTAGTTTTTCTAGGCATTAGAAATTTAATGTAGAATATAGAAGTTACTGGGGTTTAAATGTGAAGTGTCTCCCATGTTCACGTGTTTAAATGCTTGGTTTTTGGCTGGTGGGATTATTCTGGAAGGTTGTGGAACCTTTAGGAGGTGGAGTCTTGCTGAAGGTCTCATTTCCTGACTGCTCTCTGCTTTGCGACTCTCACACAGTGTGACTGGCCACCCCTTGCTCTGCCACAATGCCTTCCCCAAGGTGTAAGGTGCAGCCCATCAAACTGTAAGCCACAGAAACCCTTCCTCTCTTAAGTTGCTTCTCATCATGTATCTGGTCGCAGCAATGAGAAAAGTAACTAAAATATATGCTGCAGTAGAGAGACCAGAAGGATGTGTGGAGTGTTCCCACTGTCACAGACACGAAGAAAGGGAAGGGACAAGGTCCCAGGCCTCCTCCTCTCAGGGTTGACCAAGTTAGATGGAAAAAGCCTTCAGTGATGAGGCAAGTTCAGAGATGACAGCAAATGACAGCGGGGCCACTGGAACCTCTAGGAAGTCACTGAAACAGGTCTCGGTAGGATCATCTTCATACCGTTCAGACCAGAGTTGCTTGGCAAACAGATCACAGGCTTTCATGAGCCATTGAGGCTAGTCTGCCCCATGTAGCCTGCTCCAAATGGCCTTTTCACCACCACCCCCACTTCTTGCCAAACACCCTCTTAACTTAAAAAACTGATGGAATGTGGCTTTCACGACAGCCTCCTCCAGCACAAGGCAGCACACATTGCAGCATTGTCTTCCGGCCTTGCACTCTGCGTCACTGGGTAATTCACTTGACCTCAAGTCTGTGCACTTGCTACTTGAAGCACTCCTCCAGGCCATGGCAGATAACTTTCAGGAAAGCTCATCTGCCCCTTGAGCCCGGAGCTAGTAGGGCCCTGGCAATAATGAGAGTGCTGGAGGGAATGAGGGGTCTGAGAATGGACAAATGGGCTGTGAACAGAGGACAGAGCCCCTTGGTGCTGCCGTATTAGCGGCTTTCCTCACAGCTATGACCAAATACCGGACAAAAAGGAGCTTAAGGAAGAAAGGTTTCTTCTTTTTAAAATATTGTATTTATTTATTTCTAAGGAGAGAAAGAAGAAGAGAGAGGATGTGTACACCAGGGCTTCTAACTGAACTCCAGACACATGCACCACTTTTTGCATCTGGCTTTACATGGGTACTGGGGAATCAAACTCGGTTCATTAGGCTTTGCAGGCAAGTTCCTTAATCAACCACTGAGAAATATCTCCAGCCAGAAGGGTTGTAATCAAATCAACTGTAATCAAAACATAAATTCCATATCCTAACATAAAATGACACATGCTCTGTGCCATTCCCAGTCCAAGAAGGAGGAATGAGGGCATTGCAAGATAAGCTCAGACCAAAGTAAGACAGAAACCCAGCAGGGCAACCAACCATCCCTGCAGCCCTGAAGCTCCGTGGAAGGAATCAGAGACTCAGGGTGGCTGTAAGCCACCCCCAACTCAGCTGCATGTAGCACTCATAGACTCTCTCGGGGCAGGTTCCACTCTAACCATATGAGCACCCACTGCCTGATCTCTCTCAACATTCTGGTTTTCTGAATTCTGGCTCCTCCCTACTGTAGTTACTGACCCTGGATCCTGGAGAGCAGATGTGACTAGGTTTGCACTCATAGTAAAGGGATTAAAAAACCCCAAGGGAGGGGCTGGAGAGATGGCTCAGAGGTTAAGGCACTTGCCTCCAGTGTCTAAGGCCCCAGGTTCAATTCCCCAGTACCCACATATGCTAGATCCACAGGTGGTGGCCCTGGTGCTCTCTCGCTCTCTCTCTCTCTCTCTCTCTCTCTCTCTCTCTCTCTCTCTCTCTGTATTTCTCTGCTTGAAAATGAATAAATAAAATATTTTAAAAAAGAACCCAAGGGAGTACTGAGAACAGCTGCCACCTGTGAGAAAGGAACAACAGCAGGAACTCGGATCCCACTCGGATACAGGTGCATCTTGTGTGCTCCAGACTCCAGGAACCAAGAGGAACTACAAAGCATCAGTGTTAAGAGTCCCCAGTGCTCTAGAACCAAGCATTTCCTCGTGTGTTTTGAGTCACCAGAACTCTCTCTGGAGAACTGAGCATTTCCTCAAAAGATAGAAAATTAGAAGAAACAAATTATCTTTAAAAAAAAAAAGACGAAGAGATGCTCAGTGGTTACAGGCATTTGGTTGGAAAACCTACTGGCCTGAGTTTAATTCCCCAGTACTTACATAAAACCAGTGGTGCATGCATCTGAGTTTGTTTGCCGTGGCAGGAGGCCCTGGTGCACACCCTTTTTCTTTCTCTCTCCTCTCTCTCTGTTTTCAAATTTAAAAATATTTTTTAAAAGTTAACTGAGGACTGGAGGGATGGCTCAGTGGTTAAAGGCACTTGCCTGCAAAGTCTACAGCCTGGGTTCAATCACCCAGTACCCATATAAAGCCAGATGCACAAAATGGTACATGAGTCTGGAGTTTCTTTGCAGTGTCAAAAGGTCCTGGTGCACCCGTACTCACATTCTCTATCTGCTTCTTCCTGTCTCTCAAATAAATAATATTTTAAAATAGATGTTAAAAATCTAAAAGGAGCCCAGAGATTCCATGAGTTATTCAGAAAGTTGCCCTGATAATGACAATGACAGTAGACATACCAAAGAGAGTGGAGAGAAGGTCAGGCTATGAAGGGGTGGAAGTCCACACAAAGAAACAGCAGAAGGCTGAGGAGATAGAATCAGAAGAGTTACTCAGAGAAAGAAATGAGATACGACTTGCACAGGCAGCAAAAGAATTAGAGAAACATTTTCTGACTCTAACAAGCCGAAGAAAGGTGATGGGAGATTGTTGGCTCGCTTGGAGCTGAGGAGAAAGAAGTCTATAGGCAATGACAGTAAAAAGCACAGGCTTTTCATTTTTTCTTCACCTAAAAAGGTCAGCTGCAATCTGAAAACTCAAGGAGGCACTGCATGGAATCGTGAGGGCAGGGAGCCAAGGGGATGAGGAGAGAACTTGTGTGTGCACATCCACAGGCCCTGATGACTTATATGCTTAGGTACTTAAGGAATTGGCCCTCGTTGGAGTCAGATGGCTAGCTCTCACTTGGAGCGGATTTATAGAGAGCTGGTGAGAAGCCCAGAGTCAAGAGACCCAGGCAGCTTGTCCCTGCCTCTCTTTAAACCCGGGAGAAAGCAGATGCCTCCAGAAGAGCTGGGCCTATCAACTGAGCTGCTCCAACAGCAAACTACTGGGACACGTCGTCAAAAAATCAATCTGCAAACACTAGGTCATAAGGAATTAGGTAATAACCAGCACTGCCTTCCAAAGAACACATTTGGTCAGAGTAATCCAATTTCCTTCTAGGACAGAATGATGGGCCTGGTAAATCAGGAATGGCAAGAGACACATAATCTTCCTTAACTTAAAGAGCAAGGCGTTGGATTTCATCTTCTAAAGGAAGACTCAAAGGAAAACCTGGGGCAATGGGGTCTGGAGATGGCCCATCTGGGGTTGGATAAGTGAAAAAAAAAAGGCTCAAGGATTGCCCCACATAGCAATTGTTTATGTTCTACTTGGAGTGAGTGGATGGACTGAGATGGGCAGAGGCAGAGGTGGGGAGGTAACTGTACTGGGGTGTCAAGGGGATGGGAGGGGCGGCGGTGCAGGCGATGAGGATGAGGATGCTAAGGAAGGCAGTTGGGCAGTGAAGGCTCTGGTGATGAAGGTGGTGCTGGAAACTGTGATGGTGACAGATACAGCGACAGTGGTGGCTGAGGGGTGGAGATCTGGGTAGTCCTGAACGTAGAGCTGGAAGGAATGGCTGTCTTGGAGACAGAGGAGAAGAGAGAAGGGGCGGCAGTGTGGCAGCAGTGGTGGTTGTGGTGGTCATGGGGGCACCCACAGGTCCTAGACTAGAAGAGTGTATTAGTGTGTTTTCTTTGCTCTAACAAAATCCCACCAAGGGAATAATGTATGAAGAGGTTATCTAGCTCGCAGTTCTGGAGGACAGCAGCCTCTTCCATGGGGCATCTTGCTGAAGGCCTTCTTGCTGCATCTTAACATGCAGAGGACACCACGTGGTGGGACAGAACAAGTGTGCAACCTTAGAGCTCTCCTTTTGCTCTTTGTTTTCTCTTTGACCTGCGCTGTTTCCAAACTGGGTATTCTTAGGCAACCTGGTGCCTCCCCCCAACTCCTAGGAGGTCACCTGATCCACATGGCCATTACTGCCCAGAACTCCTGGGCTCAAGCGATCCTCCTGCCTCAGCCTCTCAAGTAGTTGGGATGACAGGTGTGTGCTACCATGCCCAACACCATTTCCTTTTATTTACTTGTTTATTTATTGCTTTTCGAGGTAGGGAGGGTCTCACTCTAGGCAGGCTGACCTGGAATTCACTCTGTAGTCTTAGGTGGCTTTGAACTCACAGCGATTCTCCTATCTCTGCCTCCCAAGTGCTGGGATTAAAGGCATGTGCCACCATGCCCAGCCCATTTCCTTTTTTTAATATGGCCATTAATGGTATGGTAGCAACCTGACTCTCATGATTTCATCTAATCTAGTTAGCTCTCAAAGGCCCCACTTTCAAATACCATCCACACTGTGGATTTGTAGTTTGGGTTCCAGTCCCTGAGGCTGGTGTGACAGCTCAGGGGATAAAACACGTGTGTGCAAGCAGGAGAGCCTGAGTTGGAATCTCCAGACACAGTAGCATGAGAATCTCTAATCCCAACATGCCTGTGATGAGATTCAAGATGGGAGGGGGAGACAGGAGCTCACTGGCCGGCCAGCCTGATAAGTACAGTGGTCAACAAGAGTCCTTGCCTCAAAGTGGAAGGTGAGGACCAACAACTGAAGCTGTCCTCTGATCTCCACACTACCGTGGCACACACAGCCACACATCCAAAAGAGTTTCCAGGAGCTGGAGAGATAGCTCAGTGGTTGAGGTGCTTGCCTGCAAAACCTAAGGACCTGAGTTTGATTCCCCAGTACCCACGTACAGCAGATGCGCAAAAGTAGTGCATGTGTCTGGAGTTCGTTTGCAATGGCTAGAGGCCCTGTTGCGCCCACCCATCCTCTCTCTGTCTCTATGTCTGTCTCTCTCTGCTTGAAAATAAAAAAAATATATTTTAAAAGTTTCCAATTCATGAACTTTGAGGGAACACGTCCACATCACAGCAGATAGTAAATATGAGTCTCACAGTCCTTCCCTTGGATAACTAGGGTGGACATTCACACTAGCTCATTCTTTCCACTTCTTTGCTGAGAAAAGTGGACTAAAGAATCCAAAGCATTTTAGCCCAACCTCATTGTGGTGATCACTGTCTTGTTGTTCCTGGGGCACGGAGCCACAGAGGCTCAGCTTGAGAGCAGTCACGGCCAAGGAGAGAAGGCTCCAGGGCCCATGGAAAGCAGCCTGGTGGTTCTGAGGCCAGAGCTTCCAGCCACTCTCAGCTGAAGGTTATTGGTGCAGCACCCGGCCCCCAACTGAGAAGTTGTGCAAGTTGGAGTCAGGGGAAGACTTTGAGAGTCTGATTCTTTCTTCTTTCTCACCTCAGTCCTGACTCTGTTAGTGCAGCCTAAGGCCTCGGGATTAGGAAGGGTGAGCTAAGACCTCTCCTGCCTTGGTGTCCACAAGGATGTGCCTATTTTGTTGAGTGAAAATAAAATTGAAATGACCCCCAGGCCTGGGGCCTAGAAGTCCAGAGAGCTGGAGAGCTGTGGGTTGCTGGAGTCTGAGACATTTTGTGAAGTCTGTGGTGGGCTGTGGAGGGGAGGCCAGCTTGGGAAAATATTCTTGAGGTTGAGCACTCAGTTCTAACTGCCTCCGTGGCTGTGTGATCTTCCGGAGGCCTTACAACCATTCAGGCCTCATGATGGCCCCATGTTCCCTAAAGACTGGGTCAAGATGAACTCTGAGGATCTTCAGGTCTAGGTCCACTCTCCGAAGCATAGTTCCTACCCTAGATTTCTGCCCAAGGCCACCAGACAGAACATCCCATCATTCTGTCTGCCTGGAAAGCTAGACGTCTGGCCTGCTGCAGCTAAGGTCAAGGCCTACACAAAGCCCAGAAGTGCCCAGTTTGCACAAGGTTCCAGCAGCCTCCATCTTCCTCCTGCTGCAGAAGCATTTCTCCTGCCCAGAGCTGATGGTCTACTAAGCGCCTCACTTCTCACACTAGACGTAGGCAGCACTCCTGTCAGCTGCTGCCCAGACCTGACAATAAAGTGCTGCAAAGTGATCGAGAGGGAGTGAGCTTTACATCTGAAGAACCCAAGTCCCTGGTGAACAGGTGGCCAAGAGTAGGACCCAGATCCCTGGGCCACCATGGCACCGAGGACTGGAAAGTCCCCTCAAGACAGAGCACACATCTGTCTAGCATCTTCCAAGCCTGTGTAAGAAAAGACCTCTTGGAAGATGAAGCAAGTCTTACAGATGCTAACTGTGAACTTGGAGAAGTTCAGAGATCCAAAGTTGAGGAACACCAACTTCAGGAACTATATAGTTCTAGTCTAAGAAAATGGTTAACCGAGGTTGGCTGTGGTAGTAATGCTTGCCTGCAATCTCAGCATTCGGGAAATGGAGGCAGGAGGACCAGCCAGGAGTTCAAGGCTAGCCTGGGCTACATGAGAGCCTATCTTTAAAAAAGAAAGGAAAGGAAAAGGAGAAGGAAGGGAGGAAAAAAGGAAGAGAGAGGGAGGGAGGGAGAAAAGAAGGAAGGAAGAAATGAAGGAAAGGAGGGAGGGAGGATGGAAGGAAGGAAGGAAGGAAGGAAGGAAGGAAGGAAGGAAGGAAGGAAGGAAGGAAGGAAGGAAGGAAAGAAAGGAGGAGGACTGGGGAGATGGCTCAGTGGATAAAGTGCTAGGTGTACTTGAGCTTGGATGCCTAGAACCCAAGTCAATGCCCTGAATTCCAGGCCCCTTCAATGAGAAGGGAGGCAGGCAGAGACGGGAGAATTTCCTGCAAAGTTGCCTGGGCAGCAGCCTGATGGCAGTGAACAAGGGATCCTGCCTCAAACAAGGTGAAAGACAAGGGCCAATATCCAGAGTTGTCCTCTGACCACGGTGTCCACACAGAGGGTGACATGAAGAAAACAAAGAACAGAAACATTTAGCCTCAAAGGGCTCTGTCTGTCTAACTGCTACAAGATTTAATGCTGTTGATATTTCAGTACAAATTTAAAACATATTCTGAGAACTTGGGAACTCGAAAGCCTAGTTGGAGAAATACTGTCTTAACAGCTGAATAACCATTGACAATTGGAGGGTGTGAAAGCCGGGGCCATACCCTTTCTACTACTGCCAGGCCCGAGGGAGGTCAATTTTCACGGCTGGAAAAAGGCAACGTTTGTTTAAACGGTAGCCCTATAAAGTGAAATGACAATCCTCTTTGGGTCACCCAAGATGATGACCTGGAGCTCTTCAAAAGCAGCTCTGTCCAGGATACCAACGCATGGCTTACTTCACCTGGAAGTGGATGTGGACTGTAGATCTGTAGATGGTGATGGCTGGTGGGCTGTGGGCAGGGGGTGGGCAGAAAGGCCCAGTTTCCAGTTACATGTAAGAGGTGTTTTCCTCAGAGCTTCTTCCCAAGCTGCCACTCTGCTCCACGATGGACCTGCAGATAGATAGAGGGCTCTCCCCAGCACTACACAGAGCCCATTACACAGAGAGAGAGAGAGAGAGAGAGAGAGAGAGAGAGAGAGAGAGAATAAGAATGGGAACGAGCCCATTGTAAGGATGTCAGTGAGTGGGAAGGAGGTGTGCTTGCAGTGTGAGGGGGAGAGGATTAACAAACTAACATAACCTTTTTTGGTGGCAAGTCTGGTTCTAGCTCTAAGAATTTCAAACAAGAATACTTGTGACTTATTGGTGTCTTTTCTATCTAGAAGTCCTTGTGTCTGTACAAAGACAGTCTGACAAGGATGCTCACTGAACATGTAAAATTTTGGAGACAGTGTAGATGTCCAGTGGTGGCAGAATAAATATATAATAAACATACTAACTCTGCAGAGGAGTACTATATAACTTCACACAAGAGAAATATATGTATGTGTGTATACATAAGTACAGAAATACTAAGAGAAAATAGCATATTGCAGAATGAAATACATGTATGGTTTGATCTTATTTGGAGTAAAAGGCTCATCCATATGCACCCCCCTCAGTTGGGTGGAGACTTTCTGTCAAGTTCAGGGTGGCTCAGGTCTGTCAGTACTGAGTTAAAGCCCAACCCCTTCCTTCCAGCCAAATGGGTCAGCACTCCAGGATGGTCACACCTGAAGGAAAGGAGAGATGAGGCTCCAGGGTCAGGGCTCCTGCCCAGTGAGTGGAGCACAATGAACAGTTTCCATTTGGGAACAGACCAGGGCTTACACCATATCTGTATCTCAGCTAAGCAGCCATAGGCAAGGTTCTTCACCGTCCTGAGCCTCAAGTTTTCCGTCCATAAAATGGGAACAAGCTAACACCATACTGTGTGGTAGAAATTCAACAAGTCAATGTACAGAAAGCATAGATCAATCCGAGGAAATGCAGCTCTTCCCCATACCCTCAAAAGGATTCTTTCCAATTTCACTTTCCCATCAGCTGAATTCCTGCCCAGCAGCCCTTCCCTTCTTCTCTCCCCTCCCCCATCTGTATAATCCAGGAGGATTCTTCCAGATCCACTCCTCCTCCCACCCTGAACAACCCTGAGCTGAGCTGAACGCTGGCTCATAAATAGTGCTCTCACTTTTGTCTCCTATGCCCTCAGCCTGCTCCTTCCGGACCCATCGCCTTCCTCTCTTTGGCATCTTCAACCCTAATTACCCCCACACCCCTGATGGAGGTCAGGTGGTCTCAACATAAAACACCCACCCACTCCCCTACTCTGCCGAGTGCCTTTCCAGGGACCCACGCCCTGCCTCTCCCACCCTCCTTCAGCCTCGCTTTCGCTCATCGCCCCTCAGCCGCAGGCCACAGCGCAGACAGTCCTTTCCTTGGGAGTGTGGTCCCTGCATCCTCTGCGTCCCTGGAACACAAAGGATGCAGGGACCACACTCCCAAGGAAAGGGACACAGTCCTCCCACCTGCCGACCTCTATCCGTCCCCAAGAACACCCCTTTTTGCAGACTGAGTGCCCGAGTTAGGGAAAGAAGCCTGACCCCAGTTCTCTCCTTTCAGAGGAGGAAATGGAAGCTCCATCACGTCCCTAAGTAATGTCCCCAAGGCCACTCTGCGGGCGCCCGGCGGAGTCCCGGGTCCAGCCAGGCACAGATTAGCACAAAGCATCCGCGGTCAGCACCCTGAGCGCTCTCTCGGGAGGGCGTCCCTCGAGCGCCCGCGTCCCCAGCACCCTCTCCTCCCAGAGGCCGGGGAGTGTCGCGGGCCACCTCGGGGGGTCGGGCGGACGCCCCCCCCCTCCGCCGCTCCGCCCCGCGCCTGCCGCGCGGGATTGACCTTGGCCACAAGCTGCCCAGCCGACCTTGGAGGCCGCCCAGCGCTGGGGCTCCGGCTTCTTCGGTCACCGTCCGGGTCCCTGGGGAGGAACCCGGGCCAGCCGGGGACCAGATCGCTGGGAGTGTCTCCCCGCGGCCGGCGCGCGCTCAGGTTCTGCTCCCCGAGGTTTCCTTCCCGGCCGATCCGCACCAAGACGGCGGTGGTCCTTGAACAGCTGCCTCTGGGCTGCCCCAAACGCAAAACCACTGGGCCAACAGAATGATTGTCGTCGGGTTCTCTTGAGGATCCACTAGGCAACCTGGCAGCACACGGAGGGACCTTCCCCTGTCAACCCAGGGGGTCGGGAACTCGGGGTGTCTCCTATTGCTTACCAATGTTGCCTGCCTGTGAAAAGGACAGTCATGGAGGCAAGAGCTTAATATATTTGAAAGAAAAAGATGAATTTTGGAATCTAGGTGAATTCAGGGGGGGAATCCTACACTCCTAGATTTCCCCCAGGAAATAAAACTCAAACGCCATGATGAAAGACCATGGTCTACTGAGTGTTTTACAAGCAATGTGGTCCATTGTTTTTAATTGCTACCATGCCCATTTTATAGAGGAGGGAACTGAGGCCCAGATTAACCGACTCCATGACTGTGGAAGTAATGAGTTAATAAGCGAACCTGCTCATTTCGTTCTAAAACCCGCTCTCTTCCTCGCTGCTCCGCACTGCCTCTGCGCGGGATCGTTCTGAGCTGCTCACAGCACTTTCCCTTGAAGTTTAGAAGATCTCAGCCTGTGTTAACTGTGTTAACGGAAAAAGAATGAAAAGTGTGTCGGGCTGGAGAGATGGCTCAGCAGTTAAGGCACTTGCCTCCAGTGCCTAAGGCCCTGGGTTCAATTCCCCAGTACCCACATAAACCAGGTCCACAAGGTGTGGCCCTGGTGCTCTCTCTCTTTCTCTCTCACTCTCTGTATCTCTCTGCTGGAAAATGAATAAATAAAATATTTTAAAAAAAAGAAAAAAAAAAGAAAAGTGTGTCTGTCAGTCTTTCTGGGTTCAAAAGAGGTAAACTGGATGGAGGGGGCCTGGGCCTTCGAAGTGGCAGCTGGAGGGATGGCGTCTTAGCAGAGCGTCCTTTCCTCTGGACACACAGCCTTGACCCCAGACCTTGGGCTCCCAGGTCACCCCGGAAGGGCCCAGCCACAGGCCTGCCCGGCTCAGGTGGGAGGACGATGCCCTCCCCAGTGGTGGGGGGTGGTAGCCAGGGCAGGGGACACCTCTGGAAGGACAGAGAGAGGCATTCAGAGGGCGAGGCGGGGAGACAAAGGTGGGGAGGAAGCAGGACAGGAACCCAGGGGAACAAGGGAATCATTCAGAGGGCCGGAGGATAGAAAGAGGGGAGACAGAGGAGAGATAGGCTTGGAGCAAAAGGGGGGGTACAGCCAAAGCGAGGGAATGAGAAAGGCCACCGCAGAGAAAGGAGGGGAGAAGAGAGGGAGAAAGGGCTGAAAGAAGAAAGGGCTGGAACAAAAAGGGAGAAAAAGCGGTGGAAGGGGAAAAGAGGGGTGTGGAGGAAGGTGAGGGCAGAGGCGCAGGCAGAGCTGGGAAGGAGGGAAGAGGCGAAGCGAGGAGAGAACCCACGAGAGCCCAGGGGCCCGTGGGTGGGATGCTGTGCTAAGCCCTCGCCTTCTCCCCGACGGGGTGGGCGGCGGATCTCCGCCGAGATAACCCAGCCAAGCCCCCGGCCCGCGTCCCAGCGAGGGGCCGCAGCTGTATAAATACTGGGCTAGGGGAGCCGGGCTGCTGCCCAGGGGTCAGCGACACCGGAGAAGGCTTTGCTGTCATTAGCTAATTGAGCCCCAGATGTTAAGAAAAGGTTACGTCCTCCTCCGGAGAGTTTTTCTTTTGAAACACTTTACACAGAGTCCCCGGCCAAAATGTCCGGGAGGACATTTCCTGCCCCGGGTCGCGGGCTCCGCGAAGCCGCCAGCCGCCGTCCCGACGGGCTGGGGAATCCAAGTGGCCTGCCTGGAGGCGGAGGCACCCCGGCCGGCCGAGCGGCAGGGACCGGACCACCGGCGACGGAGCGGCCCCCAGCGTGGGCGCCGACTGGGAGGTCAGCCCGAGGGAGGGCGGCGGGAGTGGGGTCCCCGGGGAGCCGGGCTCTCGGGCTCTTAATCCCCCAGAAGGTTGCAGATCAAAGGCGAAGGCGCAGGCGGTGCGGTGGGGGCTGGGCAGGCAGGGCCGGCCCGACGGCCAAGGACGCCGAGCGTCCACCCGCCCGGGGTCCGCCAGCCCGGCTGCCGAAGGGGACCACAGGTCGGGAAAGTGGCCAAGCGCCCCCAGAGGGCTTTCGGGGAACTGAGGGAGGGCTGTCTGCTCCTCCCCCAGAGAACTGAACTCTACGTGCCAGGCACTGACATAAATTCTTCCATCTAATCTTCACAGCAAACGAATTTTTTTAAAAAAATTACTGTCACGATTAGCTCATAAGCAGTCCTAGGAGGTCAGAGGCGCTTGTCCAAGGACACTGGCCTAAGAAGGGGCGGCGTGGGAATTCCACTCCAGGACTCGTCCATCCAGCCCTTCCACCCTCACCCTTCTCCCATCCTCTTCCTCAGTCCCCCCAGCCTCCCTCAGCACCACAAGAGCGGAGCCACCCACCTGCGGCCCTGGCACGTGATGGGGGCTGGGGGGAACAGGTGGTGCCAAGGGTGCGGCCATCATGGAGGCATGGAGGGATGGGGCAGGGCAAGCATGTACCTGGGTTGGATCCCGGCTGAAAGAATGTTCGCATCCCCTCCTCCCCAGAGGTGGGGCTGTCTGCTCAGAATAGAACCAAGCAAGTTGGAGCTGGAAGGGCCCTTCAAGATGATGGGTGCCACTCCTCTGTGTGACAGATGTGGAAGCCGAGATCTAGGGAGGTAAGGAGTCCCGCCCCACAGCACACAGCTAGCGGGCGGGCGGGAGAATAAGAAGCCAGGCCTGCGGCACCCGGGTCTGGTTTCACTCTTCAACAACACCCCAAGGTAGTGGTTATCAACTCTGTTGTAGAGATAAGGAAAGAGTCTTGAAGAAGCTAAATGATCCCAAAGTCCCAGAGCTACAAGTAGTAGAGCTGGGTTTGAGCCCAGATCTTTGTAATTCCAAGAAACTTTCCTTTTACACTCCAAGAATATGGGGCCAAGGAATGAAGTCTACAGGAGAGACAAGGGAATAAAAGCTGGAAAATACCCATCCTACAGTGCCTGGAATAAACCTTCCTCCTTGACCTTCCTGAAATAACCCAAATACTGAAATCCTCCCAGAATACTTTTTTTAAAAAATGATTTATTTGCAAGTAGAGAGACAGAGAGAGAGACAGAGAGAAAGAGAGAGAGAGAGAGAGAGAGAGAGAGAGAGAGAGAGAATGGGATCACCAGGGCCTCAAGCCTCTGCAAACGAAATCCAGATGCATGCACCACTTTGTGCATCTGGCTTTACATGGTTACTGGGGAATCGAACTCAAGTGGTTAGGCTTTGTAGGCAAGTGCCTTAACCACTGAGTTGTCTCTCCAGCCCCAGAATGCTCATTTGAGGGTGGGGGGTGGGAATCCTTCCGGATTGTGAGGATCTGGAGATTCAAGATTAGCTTGCATCCACAGAAGGCTCCAGCACAAGGGGACTTAGTGCCTGGCTGCTCTGTCCCAAGACCACACCTGGCTTCTCAAAGGACTCAGGATGCATTGGATATGCTCTCTGGGCTCAGCTCCAGACAGACTCCCAAAGTTTCATTCATTCTCCTCCCTCCTCGAAGCCTCCTTCCGCAGTCCTCCCTACTGACTCCATTTCAGTCACTCATCCATAAACGCAGTCACCAGAAGTACCAAGGACCTACTATCATATGTGCTAACCCCATGCAGGAAAGTAGGATGCAGCTGAATGCGGACTCCCCCTTTGGAGCTAGTCTACCCAATGGATATGTAAATAAGTTTGTATTTACACACTGGTGTTATACAGGAAAATGCTTTGAGAAGTTTTAACACGGATGCTGTATTATGGATGACTATTGAGATGAAACTTTATAGTAATTTCAAAAGAGAATAGGGCTGAGGCAACCCCTCAGGTGCCACCATGACCACATACCACCTGTGATTCCAGAGTGGGTCTCTAGTCCTCCTCCAATGGGGTACTGAGCATGTGGGGGTCAGATAGTGAGCTCCATGTCCACAGTTTGTTCCACCGGTCTGTGAAGGATGGGGGCTGGTCTGGATCAGAGAGGGTGCAAAGGCTGGGAGAGATGCTTTACTAGGTAGTGGGCAGGGCTGAGCAGGCTTGAGACAGGAAGGAATGGGGGAGGGAAAGGTACCTTGTGCTCAGCTGCTGAAGGGTACCTCAGGCATGGTCCTTCACACTGTTCTCTGCCCTCTGACCACAGCACTCACATGCTTCCTCATCAGATGGGCCTTGCTCAGCTTGGGAAGCAGACCTGGAAGTCAGACAGCCTTGGTGTCAAGTGTGTGGCCCCAGACAAGGTTCTTCTTGTCCCTAGCATCCCTGTCCCTTTCTATTCTTGGAGGTCACATTAGCTAGCCATTGCCAGGTATGACAATGAGGAAGGGTTTGAGGTCACGAATGGAAAGCACTGAACATAGTGCCTGGCCCATAGTTGCCATTAATAAGTCATAGCTATCACCCTGATTATAGAACACGATAAGTAATACATAGTAGTAATAAAAGAACCCTTACTCACGCCCTTTGGGCTTCCACCTGGTTCCCTCCTGGAGTCTGTCTGGGAGGTCACTTCCCCAAGGCAGGGCACAATTTAAAGGAGTCGACCTCCCACGAAAGGAAGTTTTACAGGTCTATGAAAATTGTCTGGGTAGCTCCCAACCTCTTGAGGTCAGGCAGGAGTCTGGGAGACCCCACTCCTCCTATGCACTACCAAATGTGGGGACAGTGTCTCCTGGCTTTGAACCCTCAGCCTTCAGAGCACGTGGCTGATATCTGTCCCACCTTCTGGGTAGAGCCTGATCCAACACTATAGTTTGCACAGACTGGAGGTTGGGATAGAGAGGTTTGGCCTCCCTGAGCCTTTACAGCAAGAGTGGCAAAGTCAAGGCCACCATCACAGTGGCCAGCCCTACCAGTGCAGGGCACAGAGCACACCTGGAACCCATCAAGCCTAGCCAGGAGCTTGCTCCCTCTTGGCACAAATGGAGTGAATGGAGGGTTTGTTTAGACTATAAATTGTGAAGACTTGGGAGCCTGAGACTTGAATTCCCCATTGCTCTGATGGACAAACGAATGGAGAAAGGGCCAAGGCAGAAGGACTCACCCCAGACTCACCCCAGTTTCTCTGCACCTTCTCTGTCTAACTGGCCGTTGGTTCTGATCATCAAAGGTAATGTTCACGGAGCACAAAATGAAACATGATTTTTACTCCCTTCAACCATGCAGTGTGGACATTTAGAGTTAGTGACTTGCCTAAGGTCATTGTTTATAGGTGATGCCTAAAGTCCTATAGCTGGCCTGTCTGATGCCAAGGCCAGTGAAGGTCTTTCCATGGACCACCAAGGTTGCAGAACAGAGAGAGAGGAGGGAGCTCTGAGTCACCATCCAGAAATACAAGGCACACAGAGCTGATGAAGCCCAGACTCTGACCCTGGTCCAGAGAATGGCAGTCTAAACATCAGGGCTCAGCTTCTCCCTAGTCATGGGCTCCTGACCTCAATTTCCCCAGGCAGTGATACCCCAGGTCAGAGTTGGCATACCTTAGCAGAAGGGAGAGGCTGTGGGCCTGGGGCTACTGCCAAGGCCTGCAGAAATGAAAGGGAACCTTGTCCCACCCCACACTGGGTTCATTCTCTCTAGCCAGCCCAGCCTCAGTAGACCAAGGTCAGATGTTCAGACTCACAGAAGAGAATCCTTCAATAGGGAAGGGTCCTTAGATGTCCCCCAAAGCCAGCTCTGAACATTTATATTTGTGGAAACTGAGGCCTAAGGCTAACCACACAGTAAATTAGTGACAGAGTAGTAACTCAAACCCTGTCTCTTGCTTCTCAGGCCTTAGCCTCTTCTCTAGGATCCTGGGCCTTCCCCTAAGCAGACAGTCCTGCCCACTCCCTCCTTCATGGAGAGCTAACCACAGCTGTGCTCCCTGACCCCTCTTCACTCCCACAGAAGAATCAGAAATAAATGCTTTGTTGGCTATTCTTCACTGAACTTCTCAGTCATCTCAGCTGCCCAACCTAGAGGAAGTTGCCTCAGTAGATAGTAGGTGCCCATCTCTGGGCATGGCCAAGCAGAGTCTGAATGCCCACCTGTCATGGAGCTAGCTGAGAGACCCCATTGTCTAAGAAATGGTCTCCAGACATTCTCAATCGATAGGAATGGATGAGTCATAGCTCTGAGGCAACCCAAGTAAAACTGAGATCTGGAAGGAAGCCTAGAGGGTCAAAATGCCACCAACTATCATTTCACTCTTGAGAATCTGGCATCTCGTGGATAAGACAAATTTGGAAAGGTGTCCTTTGAGAAGCCCTCAGCTCTGTCCTCTTCCAGCCTTCTCATGTCCACCACCACTGAGAGTTTGTACCTTCAAACCACAGCAGTCTGTCCTATACAAGGCTCATCCAGCAACGTGAAGGCCTATGGGCCTCTGGCTCCATTGTGTTCTGCACCGGGGCATGGACCTTTGGGGCTGCATCAGGTATAAAATTCCGGAGGTCAGCAGGCCTCTGGGAAAGAGCCCAGCCAGAGGATCCAAGGGTTTAGGGAGGTTCACACCAGCCCCTGCAGGCTTTCCTGGCTCTTCCGGACTAGACTAACCTGGCCCAGTGGGTTTATTTAGACTCAGAGTGGGAGCCTGGAGTTACCTGAGCGGGTGCCTCTCCATCCACCACCCACCCACATCTGCTCTCTGAGGAAAGTGCTGAGAGCCTGAGAAGAAGGAAAGCCTACTGTGGAAGCAGAGACTGGGGGTAGGGGGTGGGTGGTCAGTCATTTTCCTGGAAAGTTATAATATAATGTAGTTGCAAAAAACAGTACCCTCTAGAGACCTGACACATGGCTGCCCTTCAGCACTCTCTCAGAGGAATAGCACAGGTCTCAAAAAGTAGGCTCCTTTCTCAGAGAGCTCATTCAGTGGACCCCTAATAAGGATCTTGCTGAAACTGGGGGAGGCCTGGGCCTAGCAGAACAGAAAGGCAACACAAGGTGATGGTGGGTGGCTTTGTCAAGAGCCACAGGACTTCGGACAGGGTGCAGTGAAGGGCAAGAATGGGACCTTATGAGCAGGGCTTGAGAAGAAATAGCCCTTCACAGAACAAGGCCAGTGTCTGGCAAGATCATTAGACTTTGTCTTCAAGTGCATATTGTGCTAATTTTGCTAGTTGCTGGCTTATCTCC
>PVHP010031365.1:0-21071 GCA_004024765.1 Zapus hudsonius | reverse complement strand
CGAGGGGACAGAGGCTTGCGCCCTGGGTGCACTAAGCGCAGCCCGTTCTGTGCTCCCCTGCAGAGCGGAGAGCTGCCGGGAACCCGCAGCGGTTTTGAAGCTGAGGAGCGGCTGGGCGGCCCCAAACTTGAGCCTGTATTGCAGACAGACCCCAAACCTCTGTGGCCCAGCCCACTCTGTGTTCTCCTGCAGAGCTGAGATCTGCTGGGGAACCCTGCTGTGGACCCCAAGCCGATGCCGAGGAGACCCCGGGTGCCCGGGTCTCAGTCCTGCAATGAAACCTCCGCGGAGAGCCTGGAATCTGCCCCGGGGGATAATGGCGGGAGCCAGTGGGCGGGGAGGGCTCGGCCCTCTGCTCCCACAGGGGAGCAGAGAGCTGCTCGCGAACCCCGTCTGCTGCAGCCCAGGGGTTCGGGAGGGAGGGAGAGTCCGAACTCGGGTTCGGCCGGTGTCCAAAGCCTGGATACCAGTTGAGGGGGTCAAACCTTTCCGGAGAGTCCTGGCGACGTTGTTACTCGGTCACCATCTTGCCACAAAGGACATTTTAATAATGAGGTTCCTAGAAACAATATTAGAACACATTTTTCTGGTAGATTTCTACAGGAATATCATGCTGTCCATTGGAGAATCCTTTTGACTTTCATCTCTTCTGCTAGCTTCATCAATTGTAAAAGAATTTGCCATAAGTATTTTCCATTATAGTACATATTGCTAATGAGGAATGAATAATGTGAACTCACTCTGCTGTGAGCTTTAAAAAAGCTTTAAAAAAGATGGTTTAGACAAATACTCTACATATGGGCAAGGTAGTAAAAGACAGACCTTTCTCAATTGCTTTGAAAAAAATCTTCAAATTTAACAAATGGTCATTGAAACTCCTAGATTTAAAAAAAATAGAGAAAAAAAGAAGAGGAAAGATAACAAAAGGAAAACTATAGTGACAGTCAGTTTTTTCTTTGATGAGCTTCTTGAGGTAATTAAATATTGCTCGAAAGTATAGCATAAGAATCCTAAAAAGTCAAAAAAGTGAATTAAATATAAACATAAAACACTAATAAAGTGAAATGATTGTCAATATAAAAACATTGTGGTTTTACAAATATGAAAAGGTTGTTTTATATTTATAGATAAGTGGTCACTAATAGATCATTTTAAAATTGAAAGTAATATAAAAGTAGTTGACAAAGAGTAACACACACACACACACACACACACACACACACACACACACACACACACCTGTTTTATCAGAAATCCCTTGATTTGTACTGGTAATGTGACTTGATATTGAGGGTGGTCCTTCAGGTGTTGCTTGGCAGTTTCTGAAGGAGAGTGCCCTTTCCTGGTTTTTGTGTCCCCTGCCTGACTTCTCACTACATGAAGCTAGGATAAACACTGTGGCTCCCTTCTTACCTGTGAAGGCCAGGCTCCAACTACATGTTTCTCATAGATTAAGTCCTTACTACATTAAGTATCAGGTAGTGAGTTTTGCCTCAAAAAGAACACAAGTGGCCCTTTAAAGTTGTCTTCTGACCTGTCAACATGCTCCATGACACATGTACCCCCCCATTCACACACAGACACAAGTTTATACATACATACATACATACATACATACATACATACATACATGAAATTGAGCTAGGATTTTCCTGCCACAAATAACCAAAGTCCCAATTCAAAAATTTTAGTTTGAAGAGTGAAGGTCTACTAGTTCAGTAATTTAGTGTTTCTATACCATTACTAACAATTTCTAACAGTTAATTAACAAGGGCTTGTGTCCAAACTATAGGTTTTTTTTTTCTTCATTCCTAAAAGCTTGCTGAGCAATTGATTTCGGCAGTAGAAACACTGCCCTCAAAGAAGATAGAGGTGCTGGTGGAAGCAAATGAATCCATGAGAAAGCATACACAACAACCCATATCTTCTGGTCAGCACAGAAGAGAGTCGCCAACTGATCCCCAGCTCTTTCCAGTGGGCATAGTGCTTTTTATCAGGAATGACCGTTCAGCAGAAAAGAGTTCTGTAAGTAAAAAAAAATTTGGATTCTTTCTCTGGAGTGATGTTCGTTCAGTAAAATTAAGCTAGATTGCAGAATTTTTGAAAGACTAGAATATGTAGCAGCATTTTTGGGCTATTGTGATGAAATTTGACTCACAATATGTTTGATGTGTTTATGATTACATTACGCACTGCTCACATTTTGTATGAAGAACAGGATTGCTGAAAGGAACCAGTAATCACAAATACAAACATTGAGTTTGCATCTAGGTCTAATTATTATTAGTAGTATTTTTAAAGTTTGAACTTTTTCAAGGAAGAGCTCACCTCCATTTAATAAGATATTATAGCTGTTTGGGCTTGTTGAAATATTTGTTATCTCCCCCCCCCCCACCTCGGTGGGGAGAGGCAAGAGGATTATGCAGGTTTTGCAGAAGATCTGGGGAAAACACAAGAGATTTCCCTTTCTTTCATCTTAAGTCTCTGGCTTGGACAGGCCTGGAGTGCAGGGGTGGTGATTCCTGCTTGTAAAGAAGTCCTCTTGAACTAATCTCCCAAGTAGGACAAAAAAGCAAGAGCATAACCCCGCTTCTCACTTCACTCTCACACTGTTGGAAGCCGTTGAAAGAAATTAATCTGAGCAGATTTAGGACTGTGGGCTTTATGTCCGTATGGATTAGCAGTTGGTGAGACCTCACTAGTAACGGAGCACAATTAATAAATAATATGTCTCTGTTTGCTTTGGTTGCTGTTGAAGCAATAAAAAGCTTTAAAAAAGATGGCTTAGACAAAAACTCTACATATGGGCAAGGTCCTGATCCTTGCTGGATGTCTTCGCTTCAGAATCCCATTAGCATTTTGCATGGTACATCACCTCCTAAATACCAATTTGTTATTCATTTTGCAGTGATGGATCAGATGAGTTCGGTGCAGTTTATTAATTCTTTCACATAAATAAATGAGAAAATAAATAAAATGGTTTTGAAAATTAAAATGAACAATTGTGTCCTAGATGACATAATGTGACTGTCAGAGTAGCCGGTGGAAGGGGGGCTAACTTCTGGCAGCCACTCCAGGGCTGCAGCGTCCTGAGCTGTATCACCGGGCACCTTCTTTGCCTGCATGATAATCGACTCTTGGGTGACAGCTAATTCTGATTTCAGAAGCAATATGGATTTCAAAACTAAAACAAATATAATTTTGACTATCATCTCTTTGCAACAGAGATCCATAGCAGACCTCTCTAGTAAAATTTGCAGGTTTTGTTCTCAAAAGTTTTTTGCTTTAAATCCTGGAATTAAAAAGATAAAGATATCAACCAATAATAGCTTCTCCTAAAATATCTTGTCCAAAAGAATGATGTCGTGTTCCAGTACTGCTTGGTATTTTCAAAATCTTAGTCCACATTGTATAAACTTTATTTCACAAGTTGATAAGTTTCAATTATATTTATTTTGCACAAGTGACACACTATTTAAAGAGAAGTTATGTGAAAACTTTACATCCAAAGGCATTTTAGAAATAAATTGCATGGAGGAGGATATCCAGCTGATTGGGGATGGGAGAGGGGAGCATCGGGGAATTGGGGATAACAACTTATTGTTTGCCCACTGAATAATGTAACTCATTATGGACAATTAAAAAAAAAGAAAGAAATTGCAGTGAAACAATGCAAAAGAAAGCCCCTGCGAGCCATGACTTCAAAGATAGACTCAAATCCCAAGAGGATAGTTAAACATTATCTACACTCTCCTGTCTCTCTGTAATCCTTCTAGGTGACAGGGGTTACTGTAAATGCTTGCTTGGCTTTCCTTGTCCTTTTAATCTTCTTAAAGGGCACTCTGTGACTCTTTATGAGTAAAACTTTGTAGGAAAGCCTACTTGGCATTGCTGTTACATGAGTGACATTTGCAAATATTGAGCATAATTCAGTTTCCTTTGAAACTGGCCATAGCTTTTTCTACAAGAAATTCAGTTTAACAGATACGGTTATAGTGAATCCATAAATAAACCAGTTTGGCTATTTTTGATGTGCTAAATAAAGTCTCCAAATTCTTTTAAACTTCTTATTGCATTTTTATACAATGCACCAGTTGAAGTTTAGCATATGCTTCAAAGCATTATATCATATTTCCTTCCACAATTACTGATTAATTTCATTATGTCCAGTTCATTTATTACATTTGTCATTTGCCAAAATGTCTGAGTCAAGAAGCCTTCACAATAATTAAAGGAGAGAAAAAATATATACTTCCTTCTCTGAAATAACACCTCCAGGACCCTTAGGAGCAATTTTGAAAATCATAGTTGTCTTCTTTTAGATATGTCATGGGTATGTGCAGGAAAGAAAGAAAGGAAGGAAGGAAGAAAGAAAGAAAGAAAGAAGAAAGAAAGAAAGAAAGAAAGAAAGAAAGAAAGAAGAAAGAAAGAAAGAAAGAAAGAAAGAAAGAAAGAAAGAAAGAAAGAAAGAAAGAAAGAAAGAAAGAAAGAAAGAAAGAAAGGACAAAAACTCCATCCAGGATTTTCAAATGCAAAAGAAGAGGAACATCATTCATTCAGTCAGACCACATCGTCTAACAGGGAAAATCATTTTTCATATTGTAGAATAGATCTAATGAATCTTCGTAAAGTGTGGCTGGCTATGAATCACTGAGTCACTGTTAAACTGCAAAGAAACACTTTACTCAGCACCACAAAGACAGCTGTGAGTTCCTTATTCTCAGGGTATCAGAATGCAGCACCAGGTAGCTCTAACTCTGAGAGTTATTGATCAACAAAGTTCAAGATTAGAGATTAGTACAATTTTATCTTCTTAAAAAATACAAGAACACGGGCTGGAGAGATGGCTCAGCGGTTAAGGCACTTGCTTCCAGTGCCTAAGGCCCTGGGTTCAATTCCCCAGGACCCACATAAGCCAGACCCACAAGGTGGTGGCCCTGGTTCTCGTTCTCTCTCTCTCTCTCTCTCTCTCTCTCTCTCTCTCTCTCTCTCTCTCTCTCTCTCTCTCTCTCTGCTTGAAAATGAATAAATAAAATATTTAAAAAAAAATACAAGAACACAATATTCAGGTTATTTCGGTTTTCTTGTCTCTACAATACAATCCACAACAGAGCCAGCTTCCATTGAAATCCTGCCATAGATGTTACCATTGTTTATATTCCATTACTCTTACTTAGGTTAACATATGGGATACTTTTACAAAGGATTATTGTTCATGTATGTAATTTTCCAGGCCCATAAAACCATCTATTTTAATATAACTCAACAAGTGGGAATTGATCAGACTCTACCAAATATTTTAATAGGAGGCTGAAGTTGAAGTGATACATAAAAAAGAGAGTGGTTTTAGAGTCTGTGACATTTCACACTATTCTACCATTAGTTTTTTTTTTAAATAAATCAATATATTTTAATGTTATTTGGGAATTTAAAAATCCCAATACCTATATTACAAAATTATTAATGAAATGTGATATATAAAGTCAGCAGTGAACATAATTCAAGTGTACATTTCTGTTTATTGCTAGCTTTTTCCATGATGAATACAATAAAATTTCATTATACAATCAATTTGCAATATAAGTGGGAATTCTTATTTAAAAATTGAAATCCTGAGTGTTTAGCTTAATTTTCGGTGTTTTAAAGAAATTGAATCTCTTAATAAAAAGCACTAGTTTGACAATTCTTTTTCAGCTTGCATGTACTTAACTTTTGAGTTTTATTTCTGTAACATATTGCCTTTTCCTGTCATCCCAAATACATTAAATGAAGGATTGATGAAACCCTTTTATGATAAACAGAAAATTGTCATACAAAAATTTCCTGAAAGACATCAATTAAACATTTAACTCCTAAAGACAGGCTAGTTTTTAAAACTTATTTATTGTTAATATATGAATACATTATATAAGAATGTTTTGTGACGGCACCCCCATTTTCCTCCTCCCTCTCCACAACCTACGGAGGTCCTTCCTCAATGGGATTTCTGGAAAAATCCATGCAATATGCGGTTATGAATTTTACAAACAGTAGCCAGTTTTTTGTTTGTTTGTGTGTGTGTTGTTGTTGGGGGGCATCTCTGGATATTCTCCCCCAAAATGGCTCTTACAATCTTATGACCCCCCCCCCTTTCTACAAAGTTCCCTGCATCATGTGGTGGGTGGGTTTTATGTCTGCTTTACTACAGAGGTCTTAAAGAGTCTCTGGGTTTCTGCTTTGGACTATGTTGTGTATTCTTGGTGTCTGTCTACATTACCCTTTCATATGTTAACTGACTTGCTGTGGAGGTAGCTCTTATGCTCATCTCGCCACTTCCTTAAACCACTTCCTCAAAGGTTTTATTTGGGCCCTAGATGATGACTTAGGAGTGGTTCGTCTCCTGCCTGGGTGTCAGCCATCATCTCAAGCCCTGTTGGTGGAATCCTGTTGTCCACAGTTCTCCATGCCTTCTGAAAAATACAAACAGAATCTCCACCAGAGAGTGATATCACTATAGGTTAAATGAGACAAACTGTTAATTTGGCGATATTCTAATGTGTTAGATGCCTGGTTAGCAGGGGTTTCCCTTTGGAGTCTATGTTCTTGGTCTCCATAAGCATTTCCCTTGGATCCCAGTTCCAGCTAAGGGTTGCTTGCCACTGAGCAGATCTCTAAGCCAATCAGCAAGCCGTTGTTTACCCACCTAGGCTTAGTGTCACTACTGTACAGATGAGCACTTCTTGTCTTGCTGGTCTCTGCCATTTAGCAGTGTCCTCAGCATTCTAGTAACATCTGTTTTATATCATGTCCTCTGCTTTCTGTGAATAACATTGGCCAATTTCCCCTGGAAGACAGACTACTTTTGAGCTAACACTTGGATGGGATGCACAGATTCTAATGTTCTGTGTACATGCTTTGATAGACTGGAATGTTATAGGCAGTTCAAACTTGAATTTATGTTCATCCAAATCTCATAAGTCAATCCCAGTATTCAAGCATGCTTCACTGACAAGCCTCATATCCAAAATCAAACCTACTCAGCAATGTGTCCGAATGTCAAAGGCACTCTCAGAAGGTGCCTGGTTTCCCAATCTCCCTTTACATTAAATACAGGGATAAGAATGATTAGTTTCACACTGATATAATTTTAAATTGTTTTAATAATAAAACTAATAATCTCATAATCATCCCATATTGATGAACAACACTTGTTTCTTCATAAAGTGAATGAGGCTCTTGGATGACAAATTAAGACTTCATTAAAATTCTGTGCAACTTTTTAAAAGCTTGTATATTCATACTGATTATAATATTATTGGTGAATTGATTTAAGAAAACTTGCCCATAAAGGTAAAGTGTATGAATGACTTCCCTACTTTCCTACTTCTGAATTCTAAATTTTCATTGAAAGTGAAATTATTAAAATATGAATTTTTATTTTGTGCATTTGGTCAGTGTATACATTGTGCAGAAACAACTTGGACTAATTGTATAAATAGGCATCTGTTACTGAAACCCTGCATCTCCTATGCTTCCAATATTGTTTTAATGAGCTTTAGCAATACACCCACTCCCATCTTCTAGAAGCCAAACCAAAGGACAGTAGGATGGAGATGCTGGGAGCAGCAACTGAGAACGTGTCCTCCTGGCAGTGTTAATCAGGATTAAGTAATTTATGATACCCAACACAACCCAGGGCAAAGATCCAGAGATACCTAAGATCTCAATAATAAAGCAGACTTAAAACTCACCCACAATGACTCAGGGAACTGAGGGAGGGAAAGAGGGGGAAGATAGAATGTAAGAGCCATGGTGGAGGAGAATATCCAGGGACATTGCCCCCCTCAGCAACAATATACAAGGGGGAAGGAAAAAAAGTAAAGAAAAATATGCTACCTCGGGTGCAGTTCATAACCCCCTAAACTATGAACAGATACAGTATGCGCACCAAGGAAGGGCCCAGTGGGTAAGGGACAGAGAGGAGGGAAACGGGGACACATTCACAAGATTTGCTCATGCATTGTATATACTTATTCATAATAAAGACATAAAAAATATTAACTTCAAATGTGACCTACAGCAAGGAATACGTTTTGGAAATTAGCCTAATTCATCCTTAAGTTGGCTGCTTAAATTGATTTTGAGATATAGAAATGAGTGACATGACAAATGGTAATTATCTTTGAAGTACTAATTTTATTTAAAATACTGCATTTTTACTTCTTAAAATGTGCTTTGAATTCTTAAAATTTTGTTTCACTGAATGTTAAGTGCTTTAAATATCAATTAAAGTTTTGTTGTATGTAGTAGTTTTTGAGTAAATATTTGCAATAAAATCCATCCTCCCCCAAAAAGATTAAACAATATCTTTATAACCAATGTTTACAATTTATTTGGTTTTTTAAATTTTTGTCTCTTTATTACTTATCTCCAAAGCATTTTGATCTTATTCTCCCCAATTACTCACTGTCTTACCCCTTTCTTATCGTTGAGAACTCTCCTTCTAATTAGGTCCCCATCCTAATTTTATGCATTTCTTGCTTATTTATTGGACCTACTGAATGAAATTAGGGATGCTTGCATCATCATGGATGGGAAGTCATTTACTGGAGAACAGGCAATTATACTGCTAAAGGACTTGCCTCCCCCTCCCCCAGCCGTCATCAGTGGTCACATTTGATTCTGGGTGGGGTGGGATCTCATGCAGCCTTGCTCATCTGGGATGAAATCTTATGTAAGACTCACTACTGGGAATCAATGAGTGTACTGGCTTTGTCAGATCCAAATGTCAGCATTCCTCCTGTTCTTATATTCTTCCTGTTCCCTCATCTACTAAGTTCCCTGAGCCTAGTAGGGTTTGAATTAGTTGTCATACATATATCTGTGCATAAACTTTTCTCATAATTTTGGTGAATTTTCCAGCTAAGTATCTGTGTATTAACCTCTACTCTTTGCATAAAGAAACTTCTGTGTTCAAGGCAATAAGCTGTACCAATATATGGGAACAAACATAGATAGTTAGAAGGCAGTTTAACATGCTGTCCAAATAACATAGCCCTAGTATTGGGTTCCACCCTACAGCCCAAGTCCCTAGCCACAGACCTCTTACCAAGTGCGCAGTACCAGACATGAATCAGAGAGCAGTTGGTTACTCCCATAACTCTCTTGCCATTATTGAACCTAGGACACATGTTGCCCTGTATGTCAGTTGTAAAGTACACAGGATCCACAGCTATGTAGGATTCTTGATGACTTTTCTCCCCCTGAAGTTGACATAGCACCTTCTAGAATGAAGAAAACTAGCTAGCAATAAGCTTTCAGCTTATTTACAGCTTTGGTATCTTTATATCCAGGAACCAAAATGTGTGGTATCTTCAGGAATAGGGACTTACCATCTAGTTTTGATGGGCAGCCAAGATCAATGTGAAGAGTCAATATTGTTTTTCTGTAGTCCCCATTGGGAGATAACTAATCCTTGGTACTGGGATTTTTGATCAATACCCTATGGCTTCTAGGAGCAACTTTATCCACCATGTAGGGAATCTTCATTTAATGCTTTCAAAAGTTATATTTTAAATTAGCATACAAAATAGCAACATTCTATATGGTTGATTCACATGCCCTTAGTTTTGATTCATCTTCCCATCCCCCATCCCCCCTTGTCCCCTACAATCTCTATGTAAACCATTCTCCCCCCCCCCTTGTACTTCCCCACTTCTGTGTCCTATGTGTTTGCGATCTTCCTAAACACCTCCTCTGACCACCTGGCATCCACAGATACTTTTTATAATTGTCACCCACTCTTTTAGAAATCTGAAGCTAGGATTCACATATGCAAGAGAACACATAGTCTTTGTGTTTCTGAATGTGGGTTACCTCACTTAGTATGATCTTTTCCAATTTCATCTATCCTCCTGAAAATTTAAATATTTTCATTTTTCTTTACAACTGAATGAAACTCCACTGTTTATGTGTACCACATCTTCATAATCCATTCATCAGTTTATGGGAATCTTGGATGATTCCATTTCTTAATGAATAGAACAGAAATAAACATGGATGTGCTAATATATCTAAAGTCCTTAGGGAATTGCCCAGGAATGACAGAGCTGGGTTTGTTCATATGGTACTTTAACTTTTGAAGAAAACTCTGTGCCAATTTTCATAATAGCTACATCAGCTTGTAGACCAGCAGTAGTGAATAAGAGTCCCTCTTTGCCAATATTCTCCCCAGTATTTATCTCCTCCTCCTCCATCTTTTTTATGCTAGCCATTCTGGCCTGAATGAGGTGGACTCTCAGGGTAACTTAAATTTATATTTCCATGATGGCTATGGGTGATGAAGTATTTTTAAGATATTTACTAGCCATTTGCATTTCTTCTGTTGGGAAATCTCTGTTCAGTTCCATAGAACACTTTTTGAATGGGTTGTTCTTTTTTGTTTTTAATTTTTTTTTAGTTCTTCGTGTAGCCTAGATGTTAATTCTCTGACAGAGGCATAGTGGGCAA
Organism: Zapus hudsonius; assembly: GCA_004024765.1. Classification (NCBI taxonomy): domain Eukaryota; kingdom Metazoa; phylum Chordata; class Mammalia; order Rodentia; family Dipodidae; genus Zapus; species Zapus hudsonius. The sequence continues at coordinate 10,583 of PVHP010031365.1, read as the reverse complement.
AGATTTCCTTCCATTCTGTTGGCTGCCTCATCACTGAGTTGGACATTTCCTGTGCTGTACAAAAACGTTTGTTTTAATTTCATTTTGCCCCATTTGTCAATTATTGACATTATTTTCTGAGTGACTGGAGTTCCATTCAGAAAATCTGTACCTATACCTATATCTTATAGTGTACTCCCTTCTTTTTCCTTTAGCCATTGGCGTAGTTTTGGGTCTTACATTGAGGTGTTTGTGGAGCCAAGTGTCTTGTGCTTAGTGGGGGACTTCCGAAGTTCATTAGGCCCTGGCCGTATGCCCACAGTTGTCTCAGTACTGAGGTAACACTATCGGGAAGTGCACCCCTGGCTCCACGTCTTTGGATGGCCACTCCTTATATAGATGAACCAGAAGTAACAGTGTGCCTACAAACCAGTCTGGTGGGGGAGAAGAAGGGGGGCAGAAAACCACAGAGAGGGTCTCTTACCAGACTTCAAGTCCGTGTTTGGGAGCCAAATGTCGGTTACTTCTCCAGTTGTTGGTTACCACACAGGTCCCTGGCCACCTGCTAAATGAGCCTCTGTCTCTCTGGCCAGCAGGAGACCTGGCTCAATCGAGGAAAGGTGAGCGTACAGCCAGAGCCCCATATACACTCACAGCTGGGAGAAGTGTCCAAGCAGATCTCAAAACTGTATTTCAGCACCCAACCTTATATACAATCCAGGGATGTGTTGCATTGCCTTATCTCTTATAGAAAGGGGGCTCAACAAACAGGTATGGAAGCTCAGCCAGCAGGAGTAAAACCTATTAGCACTTGTAAACAAGATTTAGGGCTGTCAGCCATCCCCCCTGTCTCCTGGGGGCACAGGTGTGCTAGGAACAAAGGCATGAGCTGCCATGCTCTGGGCTCTCATCTAGATGCATATTAAAACTTAGCTCTCAGATATACAGCCGGGCTGGATCCCAACAAAGTATGTTTTGTCTGATATAAGAATAGTGACTCCTACCTTTCTCTTGGTTCCACTGGCTTGAAATATCTTTTCCCATGCTTTGTCTATCTTTGTTGGTGTGTTGAATTTCTTGAAGGCAGCACAATGTAGATCTTGTTCTCTGATCCAGTCTGTTCATCTATACTTTTGGTTGGTGACTTGAGACCATAAATTTTCAAGGTGATTATTGCAAGGCATGAGTTAAATTCTGTCATATTGTTGATTTTCTGGTGTTTGTCATTTTCTTTTTTCTTTTTTTGGTCTTAATTTGCTTGACAACTGATCAAACATTGGTTACTATTTTCCTGCTAACATCTTCAATGTGTTTATCCCTCTCTTCAGTCTGATGTATTCCTTCCAGCATACTCTGTAGAGCTGGCTTAGTGGTCAAATGTGCCTTCAGTCTGCTTTTAGCATATCTTTTTCTTATTCTATCTATTATGAGAGATAATGCTGCAGGCATATTAGTTTGGATTTTCCTCTGTGGTTCTTAATACTAGTAATACATTCTGCACTTTTTGGGCATTTATATTTTCCATTAAAATTGGATGGTAATATTATGGGTTGTGCTTTATGACATGTTTCTCTCTTGTTGCTTTCTGTAGCCTTTCTTTATTCTTTGTATTTAGTGTTTTGACTTGAATGTGGCAAGAGTAGTTTGTTTTCTGGATTTTCAGGGAGCTTCTTATTTGATTTACTGCATTTTGCATCAGTTCAGTGTAGTTTTTCTTCAGCATTTCTAGTGCTTTTTTGAATTCCATTTTCATATCCTGATTTGACATCTTCATTTTATTCAGCTATTAATATGTGTTCTCTTGGAGTTCATTCAGGCATCTGGTGTCTTTGAATTGATTCAGGGGTACAGAGAGTTTTTTAGGTGTTTATGCTTTCTTAGATTTAATTCAGGTATATATTTGTGTCCTTTTAAAATTCATTAGATATATTTATTATGATTTTGCTTCTGAACTTTTTCAGACTTCCTATAAATAGCTTTCGTGGGAATCCTCTAACATGGAACCAAACATTTTTGGTAGAGTTATAACGCCTTCTTGTTTTTGTTACCTGGAGAATGCTTTGACTCACAAAAGGTAGCAGTAAGGTCAGAGAGGAGGGGGAGAAAGAATTCTCATGAGTGGAGTAGGCACTTAAGCAGCAGGGCTGGAGTGTGTGAGGGGGAGAGAGTGGGGTTCAATGAGGTGCTGAGACATGAGAGATGTGAGAGGGAAATGAGAGAGGGATCATGTGAGTTCACTCACACCAAGCAGGGTAGTGTCCACACCTCTGGAAGCAGTGGGAGAGAGTTTCATGGTACAGCAGGCTCACTCCCAGCTCATAGTGTGACTGGGTCAGAGTGGGCACTGGGGAAGGTGTGAGGAGGTGGTGGACTCACCTGCAATAGTGTTGGGGAGGTTGTGGACCCCTGGCTCCCTGCCGGTAGCCCAAGTCTCGCTGGTCAGCAGGAGAAAGGGCTCCATGGGGAGAGGTGACGTGTACAATTGGACAGACACACAGACCGGGAGTAATGTCGGGCAAATCTCATTTTACTCTAACACCCCAAACCCTTTTATAACCCTAGGCTGCATTGTTCAGCCTATTTCTCTCAAGCAATAAGATTCAAACCTTATGGCAGGAGCCAATCAGCAGAGTACAGCAGAGGAAAGTATCAACAAACAGGATCAAGGCTTATCAGCTACTACTTCAGCCTCCTGGGATTAAAGGTATGTGCCGCCATGCCTGTGCTGAGATTAAAGATGAGTGCCATCACACCTGGCTTTACTCCATATTCTAAAACTTAATGTTACTCAGACTGGGGCCCAACACAATAGTGTGGTACAACCAAAGCAGCATGGCAAGACTGGGCTGCTGAGAATGCTCTATCATTCATTTACTATTCTTGATCACCCTATAAATATTTCCATTTTTTAAGTATTAGCAATTATATTATTTAAAATTATTTTGTACATTTTATGCATTGGTAACATGTATTTCTAGCTGTGTCTTGCTCTTGGGCTTCTATGCTGAGTCACTGCAAATGTGGTTTCCCCAGACCCCAGACTCCTCTATGCAAGACCTGGCTTCTCCAAGCATCTACAACATCCAGTTTTCTGTCATCTGAAACCAAATTCACTGTCTTTTAAAATATTCTTTACATCTAAGGCCATTTTACTTTTCTCAACAACATAATTAATCTCCCATGTACCTAGCTGGGAAAGTTGGAGACGTCTGTCTGACTTTTTCTTCAACAACTTAATGACTGTCTCTATAGATCTGTCTTCCTCTCTAGATCTATCTACTTGTATAGATTTTAAATCACCCTGCCTGTTTCCTATCTGCTTTTATATCACCCTACTCAATATACCTCAGTCCAGTTCTTCTGTATCAGAGAAGAATACATCTTGATCCTTATATAAAAAATAAACTAATTCACACTTGTCTTTTTTTAAACATCTAGAGATAAAATGATAAATTAAATTATACCCCATTTTTATAGCCCATGTTAAAGATTGTAGTGATCCCTCAGCAAGTACAGGAGAAGCAAGGGACAGGTCTGCTCAGAATATATCCACTGTATGTGTGTTTACTCTTCTATTATGAAAAGCTATCTTCCCAAACCATGTAGCAAAAAGCTACTACAGGTTAAGACATCTAGTTTGTGATACATTTTTATAGTAACCCAACCTATACTATACTATAGTAAACCCAAACAAACTAATTTGGATGACAACAATGGTGAGAGTAACAGAGGAAACTGTGATTATCTTAAAACAGAAATTTTATACAAACTATCGTTTTACCAGCAGAGTTCTTGCAAATACTTTCATTCTATTTATTAGTCAATTAATTTTTACAGTAATTTAGGTGAGCATGCTTGTGCATGCCTTTAATCCCAGCACTCTAGAGACAGAAAGAGGAGGATCTCTGAGAGTTTGAGACCACCCTGAGACTGCATAGTGGATTCCTGTCAGCCTGGGCTAGAGAGAAAAACCTACCTTGAGAAATAAAAAAAAAAGGAACAAAAAATAATAACTTGAAATACTTTGAATAAATTTTAACTGGATCTGATTATCCAATTTAAGAATTTATAAACACAAATGACAATTATCTGCATAGTATATTCTGTTTCTTTAAAATATTTCACTTTTCTAATTTTACAAAAACTAACATTCAAATGTATTTAATTAACTTTTATTTAAATGTATAGATTCATTGCATCCTAAATGCTATTGGTGATCCCACACTACTTATAAATGATAAGACTTCAACATAAACTCACAAGCCTATATCAATTATTGAGTTCATCATTTAAAGTGATTCTAACTATACAAATTATCCAATAACTCTTAAACATATAAAATAAAAAACACATAAATTCCTTAACCCAAATATATAAAAAGTATATAGGATTTTACCTTAAATATCTCCATACCTAATTCTAAGCCTTCCTGAGGTTGAAAGATAGAAGGTATAAAGAAGTTTCAAACCCAGGGTTTTGTGCATACCTTCTCCATCTGCAGAAGTTATTTAAATTAGGAGACTCTGGAAGAGATATGACTGTGCTCAGAGCTGTGCACAGCCTTATTCATGGCCTGTAGCAGGCACTTTAAAATAAATTTTTAAAATATTCTGTTTTGTAAACCTATGATTTGAGTCAAGTCTATACTTTCTTTTCAAATTATGATAGATTCTGCATTCCTGCATATGAGGCTTTTCTTATTAATGATTTTCCCTCACCACTATAGTTTTGTTTTGCTCCTAAAAGTAAATTACCAAAGTGTCAGACAGAGATGTAAGAGTTAAAGATACATGAACTCAATTAATTTGTGAATGGTAATTCCATCTTCTATGGGATCTGTGTATCATACCAGTATTAACAAGTCAGGGAGATGTCAATTTAGCATAAACAAAATATCTTACATCGGAATAAGAGAGATAGAAGGGCCATAATTAGGTCCCTTTTAATTCCTAGAATCAAGAAATTAGAATTATTTTGTTGCAACATAATGTAACCAATCCCAGTAAGCAATGAAAGTAATACCCCAGGGTAACAGATCATAGACAGAGAGTAACAAGCTATGCAGAGGAAATTTACCTCTAAGGCCAGTAGCAGAGGAAGCTTCCTCCCATTTTTGTTCAGGTGTCCTAATTCTTGAAGGCCAAAATCTCTGGCTGGAGACCTTTCTTACCTGGAACCTGCCTCAAGATCCATACACAGTGGATCTAGTACTGGGCCATCCAGTACAACCCACTGAAAGGTTAAGCTACTGTGATACTATTTGAAAGCAGAGGTGTGAAGGAAATTATTCAGAACAGGGAAAACAATTTCTTCATATAACCACCTTGTCATAAGCATTCCAAAAACAAATATGAAATTCACAGTTGGTTTCTTCAGATTGTCCCTTGAATGTTGAATGCAGGGAGCTGAATGTGTTCCAGTGCAATTTTCTTAACTTGTAAGTTTACTCATGAGTTATGCATACCCCATAATATAATTCTTACAAAAACTCAATGAGATCTAACAGATAGTGAACCAATACTTAGAAAAATTAATGAGGTTTGTTAATATGAAACAAAGCTCTCATTCCAAATCATAGGTGTTGGAAGCCCAGGATGAACTTCTAATGAATCCTCAGCATGCTCAGAGATTTCGGCAGCTGTGGCCCTAGCACAGGAACTCTTGCATAGGCTTTAAGAGTAAGACCTCCTAAGTCCAAAGAACATGAGGAGGAGAATTTTGTAGAGCATTCTTCTCTCCTATAGATAGTGATGAAAACCAATTTGGGTTTGTACTGAGGATGAATTAATAATATGAACAATAAATGAAAAGACTTAGATGTATTCATACTGTAATTCCTCTGGATTGTTAGGAAGGTTCATTTCAAAGGAAAGGGAAGAGGAAAGCATTCCAAGTTTGGCCTTTCAAGCAATCAAACTTGAATAATGACAACATTTCTAATCACTGCTGCATAACGGCTACATATTTTGATGCAAATCTTTCCATTATTGCATTGATTTACAAGGCAGTGTCCCAGCCACTTACATTTTAATAAAATAACAATTTATTGAAGCAGTTTTTGTTTAAGTCATTTTTGCTTCTTCTTTTGTTAGTTGTTAGAAATATGACTGTCAGTGTATTAGGTTCTTTCCTTGCTAGAGAAATGTCACATGTTGAGCTTTTAGCTTTAATTTTTAAAAATTTATTTATTCATTTTCAAGCAGAGATACAGAGAGAGAGAGAGAGAGAGAGAGAGAGAGAGAGAGAGAGAGAGAGAGAGAGAGAGAGAGAGAGAGAGAGCGCACCAGGGCCACCACCTTGTGGGTCTGGTTTATGTGGGTACTGGGGAATTGAACCCAGGGCCTTAAGCACTGGAGGCAAGTGCCTTAACCACTGAGCCATTTCTCTAGCCCCTTAGCTTTACTTTTGTTTAAAATCAGAAAACATTTTTCTAGTTAAAACTTTTGTCCTCTTTTCAGAGGTTCTGTTCATGTTAAAAACAGTGAACTTTATTTTTTCTTCTGTCATATTGTTCACAAATTATAAACTTACCCAAAAATCTTGAACATGGGCTGGAGAGATGGCTAAATGGTTAAAGGTGCTTGCTTGCAAAGTCTGCAGGCCTGGACCGGGTTCAATTCCCCAGGACACACATAAAGTCAGACCCACAAGGTGGTGGCCCATACACAAAGTGGCACATACATCTGGAGTTCCTTTACAGTGACACGTGTCTGTGGTACACTTATTTTTCACTCTCTAATGAAGTCAAAAAAGTAAAAATATTTTTAAAAAAATGGAATACTGCATCAAAAAACATAAGTTTAATAAACTTCAAAACAGCATTTCAATTTATAAAATTTCCCAAACAGTGAATTCCATGTTTTTCTGTTGGGTAGGGGGAGAGAGTCAGTCACGGATCCCAGGCCCCCTGCAAGCGAGACTGTCTCACCGGCCAGCAGGAGACAGGCCCCATTGGGGAAAGATGAATACATGCAGCCTGAGACTCACACACTCGCGGCTGGGAGAAGTGTCCGAGCAAATCTCAAAACTTTATTTCAGCATCCAACCTTATGTACAATCCAAGGCTGCGTTGTATCACAAGGGGGCTCAGCAGGCAGGAACAGAACCACGGAAACTCAGCACGCAGGAGTAAAAGTATTAGCACTTACAAACACGATTTAGGGTTGTCAGCCATCTCCCCTACCTCATGGGGGACACAGGTGTGCTAGGATCAAAAGACATGAGCTACCATTCTCTGGGCTCTCATCTGGCAGCACATTACATTCTAAAATTTAGCTCACAGATATTCAACCAGGCTGGGACCCAACATGTCACCCTTTTTTGTTTGTATGAAGTAGAGTTTAGCCACAAACCCTGGGGCCACCTCATACTTGTCATAATTGTCGGGGAGTTTAGCTCCAAATCCCTCAAACCCCAGAACAAGGAGCGAACCTCCAAAGTGGGCCCCTCATATCCTGAGATAAAATTACTGTTGGGGGAGACAATATTTGGACCCTTAATGACATGATCTGTATCTCACTGATTTAAAAACAATTAGCCTAGCCATGGAAACTGTATGAATCAAGATTGAGAGGCTTTATTCTGCTCTCTGAGCCCCTATTGTTGGTTTAAGAGGGTCCTTAATAACTCCTGTATGATTAACAAAAGTATAATACAAAAGCACAATATTTCTTTAGTCTCCCCTACCTTAAGAAATAATATAATATATAGTACAATATTTTTTCACCCCCAAGAAAAATATAAAACATTTAGTCCTTGTCTATTTTGGAGGACCTCTCCAAACAAAGATTTTAACAGCTGCTTGAAGGGAGTTTTGATTAGACTGTTATAGATGTAAAGTCCATCTCAGCTACAGCAATACCAAGTCTTAGGGCAAAGGCCAGGGTAGCTGCTTCTGGTCCTTCTCAGCAGAGTGGGGCAGATGGCATGCAGGAGCAGGGTGCCATTCAGCTGCAGCAGCGGCTGCTGTGGGGCAGGGCGTCATTCCAGCTGCATAGATTTGGGAGCAGCTGCTTCAAGTCCTGTTGGTTGTAAAGATGACTGCACTCTGGACCTTTAGAAGACATGGGAGGCAGCTTGTATCCTCAAGGGTCCCCACATTCCTGTAAAGAAGCACAAGGGTCTTGCTTTGCGGGTATCATCCGCAAGCGGTTACTCATGTGGTGCAGGTCTCCCCAATGGAAAAGACATATCCAAGTCCTCTCCCAGGTCCTTGGCAACCTCATGTGGGGTCACACTCCTAAACTTATATAATTCCCCCCTCTCTTGAGGATACCCCAATTGCTGTTGGGACATGGGGACGAAGAAGTCTCTCTCTTGTCTTTTTCCTGCTGAATAAGACACAACGTTAAGGCAACTGGGGGTATCCCTCAGATAGGGGAGTGATCCCTACCAAAGGCCCAAGAGAAAGAGACCCATTAGCCATATCACACATTGCCATGATTTTGTTCTGTCTCACATTGTGAGGCAGGAGGTGGGGTGACTCCCCCCAAAATGGGGAGTGTTTCACATAAGGTGTCCAGTGGAGAGTGGTTCAGTGTCAGGTGGCTATCCACCATGGAAATTCAGATCCATCCCCAGAACTGTTTATCGAATGGCATCGTAGCATTTGATATGGTCTGAGATGGTTCCTGTATGGCTTGCAAAGCATATATGACATATATTAATAGAGTTATTAAGAAGAGAAATGTACAGCATTTTATCTTAATAACAGCACAAGTGTTACAATATTTTATGATTTTTACCATAGTTTTGAGAGCATTTTTAGCAACAAGTCCAAATATAGAGATCTAACCTGTAAGTCACCAGATCAAGAGCAGTCTAGAAAGACAGGATCTATGTTTGAAAACATACCAATTATCCAGGAGGGTTTGGAAACTCAAAATGTAGAGGCTGAAATAGTTTTCCTCAGATGTCTGAACATGTACCCTGGAGTAGGGAATATGTCTTAAAGAGTTCGCTTAAGTACATGAAATAAGACAATTATTGAAATAATATCTTAAGTAGAGACTGTGTGATTATCCACACTAAAGCAGAGTCTGGACATTGTTGAATTAGAACAGCTGAGTTCTAATATCAATCTGGTTTTGAAAAAGAAAACATGTGGGCTTCCGGTTCAAGATGGCTGATTAGCAGACACGCCACATCCCTCAGGAAACAAGAGTCAGGGTTTTCAGCAGGGATCCAGGTCGTGGACACAAGCTGCAGTCACGTTCTGAGCGACAAACACCTCCCAGACAGGATTCTCATCAGTGGAAGCCTCCATCGAGGACCAGCGCTCGCTGGAGGCAGTGAGTTGTCATGAACCGGCAAGCCCGACCAGAGCAGCCTCAGCCTGCCAGCCGACAAAGGCTTTTCCTCAGCCTCTGCCGGCTTCCCTCGGGTTCCCTCCCTCTGCGTGTTCCTTGTATCTTTCCCGTCCCTCCTGGGCCCTTGAGTGTCTCTCATTTTCAACTTGTTTTCTTTTTTTCTCTTTTTTCTTCTTTTCTTTTTATCTTGCTCCTATGTAACCCCTCTTCCCATCCTCCTGGTCTCCAGCATCTGTCCCGCCCCTCCAGATCCTTGCTAATCAATTTCCTTGCTTAATTTTTAGTCTTTGTTTTGTTTTTGATTTTGGCCTGCTGACCGGGATCTGGGCTCATATATGGCCCCTCCCCTCGGGCCTCCCGGTCTCCAGGCCATTTGCCCCACCCCTCCAGGCCCTTGCTAATCTATATTCTTGCTTACTTTTGTTTGTTTTTTTTTTCTTGTTTTGTTTTGTGTTGTTTTGGGTCTGTCACCCAAAACCTGGGCTCTTACATAGCCCCATCCCCGGCCTCCAGGTCTCCAGCTCATCTGCCCCACCCCTCCAGGCCCTTGCTAATCCATTTCCTTGCTTACTTTTCTTATTTGTTTGTTTTGGCTTGCCAACCAGACCTGGGCTTTTACAGAGCCCCTCCCCCTGACCTCCACATCTCCAGCGCATCTGCCCAGCCCCTCCCTTCAGGTTTTTGCCAGTCTTTTTTCTTGTTTACTCCTTTATTTTATTTTTTATTTTCCCTTTTTTTCTCTTCCCTTTTCTTTTACTTCCCTCCTCTGTGGTACTTTCTACACAACGAACACTGAGGCTTTCTTGAGACCTTACCCATGTGGTTTTCCCCGCCTGTCTACCCCCGCAGTTTCCCCAATACCAATTCCCCATGGTACCTCAGCCCACTGACTCTGTGTAATCCCCAAGTGCTGGTCCCTGAGGTATCCTTAATCTCCAGGTCCTACGGTTTCCCCACGTGCCCGCCAGTTCCTGTGGTTTGCCCGCAACCTGGTTCCCACGGTTTCCCCATGTGATAAATAGTCCTTCGGCGGCAGTGACAGGCAGCTGAAACCCTACCCCTACCTTACCCCTAAGGAGCCCTGCATCCCCTAGCAAGCTACATAGGACCTGGCACCCCACCCTCTGCCTACTTAATCCCCACAGCCCCACACCCTCCTCTAACAGGGTACCCCCAGTATCACCATCAAAGTCCAGCCAGTGATCTGAGGGCAAACACACTCACAGATTAAACAAGTGAGTGCTCAACCCTGCCTGTGGAGTCCAGTGTACTCCCAGAACACACTAGCAAAGTGAA
>PVHP010031364.1:0-20996 GCA_004024765.1 Zapus hudsonius | reverse complement strand
GCTGAGAGGGTGGCTGGAGCTTGATGGCTCCAGATGGCTTCACTTACACATCTGGCAGTGGGCCTGCGGAAGACTCTGGTTTTCCTGTGTGGCTTCTCCAGCAAACTAGCTTGGACTCATTTCCATGGTGTGTAGAAGGCTGCCAAGAAAAGCAAGAGATGAAGGCAGGTCTCAATGCTGAACCATTTCTTTTTTTTTTATAATTTTTTTTTTTAAATTTATTGTCCATAATGAGTTACAACATTTAGTGGGCAAACAATGAGTTGTTATCCCCAATTCCCCACTGCCCTCCCCTCCCCCCTCCACTGGATGACCTCCTCCATGGGTCGTCTGGATCAGTCCTTGTGACAGGGGACCATGGATAGCCTAGTATTCAGCCAGGTTCTCCTGGCCATGCCTCTGGATAATCTCCCCCACCACGGCTCTTACAATCTAATGCTGAACCATTTCTCAAGTTTCTGCTTGCATCTGGTCATAGTCAGCTTTAAGTCACTGGCCTAAACCTCTAAACCAGGCACAATTTATAGGAGAAACAGGATTTATTTGAAGCTTTCAATTCCAAGCAGAGGAAAAAAACCCCCCACCACCAGCACCTCCAATATTAAGCAAACTCAGGCAGTCAAACATCAAGGACTTCAGGCAGAGCTTAGACTCCCCTCTTCACACCTTAGGCTAGAATTCTAGACCCACCTCCAGTAACACCTTGGGGCTGGACCATAAGATCCACACACAGTGATTCCTCCTCCAGCCATACAGTTGGATAAAGCTTTTTTTTTTTTTTTTCGAGGTAGGGTCTTGCTCTAGCCCAAGGCTGACCTGCAATTCACTCTGTAGTCTCAGGCTGGCCTCGAACTCATGATGCTCCTCCTACCTCTGCCTCCCGAGTGCTGGGATTAAAGGCGTGCGCCACCACGCCCGGCTTAAAGCTTTTAATAAAACTCCTGAATCTATTGGGGGAACATCCATTCAAACTACCACATTCTACCCATGGCCCTCAATAGATTCATAACCATCTTACATTGTATATTGTGTTCAGTCCAAATTTAAAGGTCCCACAATCTTTATCAATTTAAGATTGTTCCAAAGTCCTTACATCTCATCTGAGATTTAAGACTATCTCTTAATTGTTAGTCCTGTAAAATCAAAACAAGTTACATACTTTTAACATATAATGGCACAAAGTAAACATTTTCAACTGCTATGAGGCATAACAAGGAGAGACTGGACCAATGAAAACTCAACCACCATTAGATAAACATCAAACATCTATACTTCAAGTCTGATATCACAACCAGTGAACCAGTGACTGACAGTCTCTGGATTTTCCAATTCCACCCCTTCATCTTGGCTGAGTAGCTGGGGAAAACTTTCATACCCAGCCAACAGCACTCCATGGTAGCCCTTGCACAGTCCTGGTATGTCCAAAACATCTTCAGATTTCCATGTATACCACAGTCCATCTTCCAACAGCTTTATTAGGGACTTTATTCCCTGTTCCATAGACCTCATTTTAGCAGTGGCTCCTGGAACCATGTGCACTCTATCTATTTTTTATGGCCTCAAAACTAATACCAGGTGTGTAGGGCATAGCCATGTTGTTAACTTAGAGATGAAGTAAATCGTGACCTTGAAGAGCAGATTTTAGCTATCTCCTATTAAAAGAGTTTGTATTTTTACCATTAAGTTCTTTCTGGGTAGAATCACCATGGGCATCTTTCTGTTGTTTCAATGTAAAGTTGTTGGGGCATCTTCCATTAGATTGTTAATGTGTTTGACAATGACAGCTTTAGTAACCTAAAGCCAGTCTTTGTGCCTGTAAATTTTAAAGTTGTTTGAGTTTTTCAATCTTAAATTTTTAAGTTCTATATCTTTAGCCAAGAACACCAGTCCATTACTTAAATTTAAACTTGATCAAACTCTCTAGGCATGGGCAGCAAACACAGCCATCCTTTATGCCAGTAACACAGTTCCAATAAATAAGTTCTCTGTGGTTTCCCCTTCTCATTTGATAGTTCATAAGCCAAGACTCCAAATATAATTCTCTCCACACTTAACATTTTTAAATATTCACTGGAATAGTCCATAAAACTTAGCTTACTTCTCTGGAAGTCATCTCTAGTTGCAAGTACCAAATTCTGTTCAGCACACAAGTTCCAAAAGGCCAAAATCCACATGGTCAGATTTATCTCAGTAACTCTACCCCACTGTTGGTACCAGGTAATCAGCTTTATGTCACTGGGATGAATTTCTAAAGAGGCACAGTTTATAAGGAGAAACAGCATTTATTTAAAAACATACACATCCAAACAGAGAGAAAAAACAACCAGAAACACCCACAAAAGCAAACAAACTCAGGCAGCCAAAAAACAGGGACTCTAGATAGAGCTCAGACTATTCTCTTCATACCTTAGGTTAGAATTCCAGATCTGCCTCCAGTAACACCTTAGAGATGAACCCTAAGATCTGCCCACAGTGACATCTCCTCCAGCCAGACAGCTGGAAAAAAACTTTTAAGAAAACTTCTAAATCTAATGGGGGACATCCATTCAAACTTCCGTAGTGCAAAGTAAGTGACATGTCTGAGCCCAATTCAGCTGATAGAGACATAGACTATGAGAGCTCACTGATACTGTGACTGATCTTTTTCTTTCAGTATTCTCTCACACTGGCTTGGGAGTGACTTGGTGTTATTTTGTCTGTTTAAAACTTAAGGTTGTAACCCTTAAGAGCATTTCTTTTTAAAAAAAAGAGAGCGAATAAGAAGTAATCCCAAGGCTAGCCAACATGTCTACTTAGGGAGGCATCTTCCTCTCTGGAGGATATTTGCGTTTCTTTGCTGGATAGCTTGCTTCCTCATCCTTTGGTGTTTTCTCATTGCCCCTCCCCATCCCAATTTCCTATATTCCCAGGCTGTTGTGAACTAGCCTCTGTGACCCTTACTTCATTATTCTCTGGAGAATAGACTGTCCAGGAATGGACAGGACTGTCACAGTTGCTTCACTGTCCCTCACTCAGACTCTGCTACAGTGTGGGGGAAGCTTTCCTGCTCTTTTAGCCTAATGAAGGAGCTAATGGCAAGGTAGCTTCATAGCTGTCTTGTTCACCACCATATTCAGGTCATCAGAAAAGTGCCTGGCACGTGGTTGACACTGGTATTTGCTCAGTGAATGAACATTCATGGGCAGAGCTGAGCCCTGCCTGAGAGCTTAGGCCCTGATGAGTCCCACTCACAGTCCCCCCCCCCACTCCCATGGCTGGTTCCTGCCTCCTGCACCAGTCAGCATTTTATGAGCCACCACAGTCTCTGAGATGAATGGTCAGCCACCTGTGTCAGCCTTCTGTATTTCTGATGGACCAGCTGCCTTCTGTTCTTCATTAGAAATCTACACTTAATCCTTGGACCCCTTTATCTTACGTTGGTGAGTGTCCAGTTGTGGATGCCAGAGGGTTCACCATAGTGGTTAAATACTTCTCAAAGAAAACTGTGTTGTTTGAGATGTTGATGAGCTTTGCCGTGGGGTTTCATGTGAGGTTTACAGCATCTGATTTCAATTTTTGTGTGTATGTGTTTATATGAGGAAGGGGTGTGTGTTTGTGTGTGTGTGTACATGGGAATGGTGGACACGGTGCATGTGTGGATACACAAGGATAGTGGGCATTGCATGTGTGTATACAGGGGGTTGGTGGGCAGGGTGTGTAGGTGTATACTCAGGGATGGTGGAAATGGTATATATGTGTGTACCCATGCCAGTGTATAAATGCATGAGGATGATGAGCATGGCATGTGTGTGTGTACATGGGATGGTGGTCATGTTGCATGTGTGTACACACATAGTGTATGTATATCCATGGAGATGATGAGCATAGCATTTATGTATATATGAGGATGTTGATCATGCATAAGTCTTCAGGGGGATGCTGGGAATGTGTATGTACTGGTTCCAGTTAGATGTCTGGGTTTGCAGAAAATTGGTAATAAGAAGTGGCATTTGGCATTTTGCAACTGATTTGTGGGAGGGATGTGGAAGGATTTGAAACCTTGGCTTAGGATATGCCCTGCAATGCTCTAAGAAGGGCTTGATAGACCAACCTGGTCAGAGATTTGAGAGGCCAAAATGCAGAAAGAACTATGGGCTGTGTAGGCTTGGCTTATGAGGGGAAGAAAGCTTTCTTTGTCCAGATGGGGCTAGAGGCAGTTCATGTGAGAGGCTTACTGCATCCTCCTGTGTCCTGAGAGCTTGTGCAGGGCTGTGTTGTGTAGAAATGAACTGGTATGGCTGGAGAGATGGCTCAGCAGTTAAAGGCACTTGCTTGCAAAGCCTTACATCCTGTGTTTGATTTCTCAGTATCTATGTAAAACCAGATGCACCAAATGGCATATATGTCTGGAGTTTGTTTGTAGGAGGCCCTGGCGTATCCATACTCACTCCTTTTTCTGTTTTTCTCTGTCTCTCTCTTTTCCTCTCTATCTCTCTGAAATAAATAATAAAATGAATTGGTGTGGGCAGACGGCTATGGCACAGAAGGAAATGAAAGTTTCAGGCTGGAGATAGCACCTATTCAGCTGCAATTGTTTGAAAGATTACAACCACTGAGATAAGGTCAGTGGAAAGAATATAGGCTCTTTTGAAATCAGGGGCCCAAATGCTGAAGGAGCATCCTGCTTTTCAAAGTTGGCTTTATTCCCCCTGTATTAACAAGTTTGGTAGCTCACCTGTTACTGTGGAAGTATGACAAATGCAGGAAAGAAAGGGTCACTGGATTTGCAACATGGTTTGTTTGCTTGTTTTGAAATGGCTGCTGGGTGAAGTGAAGCAGGGTTGAAGCCTGCATGGAGACCCAGTGAAGTCCCGAGGATGAACCTTGGGTTGCAGTGGAGACCCCAGGAGATGCCAGGACTAAGGGATGGCTGCCAAGGAGAGCCGCCTACAGCCCACTCAGAATGGATTACCTGTGCTGTGAGCATCCAAGTTGGAGGGGCAGAACTGGAACCCCAGAAACTTCAACACTGGTTACAGGTGTCAGACTTGGAGCTACAGGTTTTGATTTTTGACCTGTTTGTTTTAAATCTTGTATTGACTCAATCTTTTCTTGTGTGTCCAATAACATATTTTACAGTGTGAATGTTAACTCTGCTGTTATGTTTTTGGTTTCTCAGGCTGACAGTTAAGAGACCTTGGACCATGAGGATGTTTGAACAGGTGTGGGGGTGTTATAGACAGCTCCCTTTTCTAGAATTTGGCTCATTCTCTTGCAGCTGTTTTCCACCTGCTGGTGGCAGAGGTGACGTCCAGCCTCTGCTCATGCCATCTTTTCCCTGCCATAGTGGAGCTTAAGACTGTAAACAAAAATAAATACTTTTCCTCAATAAGCTGCTTATTGATTGTGTGTTTCATGCCAGCTATGAGAAGGTAACTACAACAATGTATATGTGATACATGGGAATGGTAGGCATGATATATGTGTATTCATGGGATGGTATGTGTGGTAGTTTGAATAATGTCCCCCAATAGAATTTATTAATTGTGTTTATTAAATTGTTAATTGTCTCCAGGCTTCTGGCTGGAGGAAGTGTCACTTTGGCCTGGCCTCCTGGGGACTGGCCCTTTCTAATTTGGATGCGAAATACTAGGAATAGATATGCAAAAGAAAAGCCAAACCCTGGTCTGGCAGTTCTGCATTTTTGTGAATTACAGTGACACAGTGTGCTTGCTTGCTGGCTTTGGAGGTGCTGTCTCTGTCTCTGCTTGCTTCTGTAAAAGGGAGCCAGCCTTGTTCCTTAACTTCCCCTGGATCTGTTCAATAAAAACTTTTCCTCTCCATAATCGTGCCTGGTTTGGAGATTCATCCCAGCAGTGTGTGACTGACTACGACAGTATGCATGGGTGGGTAGGTTCTTGCTGCACAATTGAGCATCTGTGAAGGGTTCAGTTCCCATCACTGACATAGAATAATTGTGTAGTTGACACATTTCCAGCTGAGGAAGTCATGTGTCTCTATCAAGGTTTAGTGTGTTCCACACTGGCGAGTATGACAGGTAACTTGCTCTGATTTGCACAAAGATGCCTGATGAGCTGGTCACAGTGTGATTACCTGGGTAGATCTGTGAAGAAGATTGTCAGTCTCCCTGTGTTAGGCTAAATGTCCTTTTGTGAGTGGCTTTCAATTCACTCTGGCCAAGTGTCCCTCCATGGATGGCCAAGTGTATGGCTGAGCGTATCCCTGAGGTGCCCTGTGGATGACTGTCTCTCAGTGAATAGAAAGAGTCTTGCCATGGGCAGCTGTGGAGGCCCAGGTGCCCCTGGGGACAGGTGGCTCATCCTCATGGCTGTGTTTCAATTGGTTCCTCCCAAGCAGGCTCCTGTTTGCTTTTGGACAGCCATATTTCCCTTCACACTGACACTGCTTTCTGCCCTCTGCCCCCACGGTGCCACCAGAAAGTGAGGAGGTTCATGACACTATCTGATATTGGCTTCCCTAGTCCCTGCTGCTTCTAAGGGGTTCTGGGTGTGGAGCCCATAGAATTTGTGGGGACACTCAGGTGGCTAAGGTGACACTCCTCCCTCCCCCTCCAGGCTGAGGCCCCGGAAGGAGCAGGGCACCTATGCACTGTCCTTGGTCTATGGGAAAACTGTGTACCACTACCTCATCAGCCAGGACAAGGCTGGCAAGTACTGCATTCCGGAGGGTACCAAGTTTGACACGCTCTGGCAGGTAGGCCACCCACACTCCCTGTTCTGTGGCAACACTGTGATGAGACACTCGGCTACTGGGGAGGCAAGGAGGCCTCACCCGCTGCCCTCCCCACAGCTGGTGGAGTACTTGAAGCTGAAGGCAGACGGGCTTATCTACTGCCTGAAGGAGGCCTGTCCCAACGGCAGTGCCAACACAGCAGGTGAGTGGGGCAGAGGTGAGAGGTGAGAGTCAGGAGGGTGGGAGACACCTCCAAACATCACTGCTCCTTCTGCTTCCCAGGGGCCGCAGCACCGACACTCCCAGCCCACCCATCCACACTCACCCAGGTAAGCTAGTGGCAGCTCAGAGGAATTGGGTCTTAGATAGGTGGTCTCCAAGGAAAGCTGGGTGGAGAATGGAGATGCTATGGAGGGGAAGAGGGTCTTCTAAGCGCTGTTTATAAGGAGTCCTCACTGGACATGGGGCTCAGGAAAGGGCCTGTGTGACTGTTGCTGACCCTTTGACCTTTAGCCTCAGAGACGAGTGGACATCCTGAACTCAGATGGATACACCCCCGAGCCAGGTGAGCTGACAGAGGCAGAGGTATGTGTGGGCCTGTGCCTAGCAGACAGCAGGGCCCCTGAGTGGGCTGTGGAGCTTGGAATGGGAGGGTCAAGCCAGTTCTGTGGGCTCTTTCCTTTGGAGAACCATGCCCACATCCATCATGCCTGCCATGCCCCCCCTCTGTCCTGGTAACGCTGGCACACGATTTACCCTTCTTCCATGCACAGACACTCTTGTGGAGCATCAGGTGCATTCCCAGGTCCTGAAGTGGTGAACTCACTGACTCCCCCACAGGCTATATGATGGAGTCATAGCAACTCTGCCAATGTATCTGATGCTCACCTTCTGTGACCTCATTGGCTGTGAGGTGTACACATTCACTTGGCAGGCTCAGCACAGGTGTACACACATGAGCGCACACAGCACAGGTGTATAGGTGAGTGCACACAGCACAGGCATACACACGTAACTGCACACAGCACAGGTGTACACACATGAGTGCACACAGCACAGGCATACACATGTGAGTGCACACAGCACAGGTGTACACGTGAGTGAACACAGCACAGGTGTACACCCACGTGAGTGCACACAGCACAGGTGTACACGAGTGAACACAGCACAGGTGTACACCCACGTGAGTGCACACAGCACAGGTGTACACCCACGTGAGTGCACACAGCACAGGCGTACACACACGTGAGTGCACACAGCACAGGTACACACATGAGTGCACACAGCACAGGTACACACATGAGTGCACACAGCACAGGTGCACACGTGAGTGCACATAGCACAGGTGTACACGTGAGTGCACACAGCATAGGTATACACGTGAGTGAACATAGCACAGGTGTACACGTGAGTGAACACAGCACAGGTGTACACACACGTGAGTGCACACAACACAGGTGCACATGGCACAGGTGTACACACGTGAGTGCACACAGCACAGGTGTACACACATGAGTGCACACAGCACAGGTGCACACGTGAGTGCACATGGCACAGGTGTACACACGTAAGTGGACACAGCACAGGTACACACGTGAGTGCATGCAGCACAGGTGTACACACGTGAGTGCACACACACTCACACTTCAGTGGGCACCCTCACACACAGATACTGATGCACATGTCCCTGGAGTCCCTGCGCTATCTTCACAGGGCAATCACCGATGTGAATAGAAATGGACGCAGATGCACACAGGAGCATATCCATGTTCTCTTCTTACACGTGAATGAACATCATGTGTGTGCATGGGCCTAGGCCTGCTCTGGGCATGTGCCTCATGGGGCTGAACTTGTCCTCGCCATCCCCTCCCTGCGCCTGACGTGGGAGTGTGTGGCTGTGTGTGTATCCAGCATGCCTAGCGTCCGCAGACAAACCACGACCAACGCCCATGGACACGAGCGTGTACGAGAGTCCTTACAGTGACCCCGAGGAGCTCAAGGCCAAGAAGCTCTTCCTCAAGCGTGAGAACCTCCTCGTGGCTGATATTGAACTTGGCTGTGGCAACTTTGGTTCAGTGCGCCAGGGAGTCTACCGCATGCGCAAGTAAGGTCACTCCTGCCGTGAAGGGGCAGGGCAGCAGGAGCTGGGGTGTGTCTGTTCCAAATCAGGGACAGGACCTGTGAGAGACTTACCTGGGAAGCTTGGGGACATCTCAGAGGGAATGAGACCCTGTCTGTGCAGAGTGAGTGTGGGCTAAGCTACAGGAGCTGCAGAGAGGCGTCCTTGTCACCTGCACTGACAGGTCATGACACGAGGCTGCCTGTAGTGAGGGTGTCTTTGGCTCAGGTAATTCCCGTCAAAAGCCTGGAAGTTTAGGGTAGCTGGTGCGTTGGTCCCGACATGGATGGTAAGCCAACGTGTCCCCCACATGGCTCCTGGGAGGAGACAGGGAGGTTGGGAGGGGACAAGCTCCACTCACCACACGCTGCCCGTGTGGTGGGGCTCCTGGGCAGGAAGCAGATCGATGTGGCCATCAAGGTGCTGAAGCAGAGCACGGAGAAGGGGGACAAGGACGAGATGATGCGCGAAGCCCAGATCATGCAGCAGCTGGACAACCCCTACATCGTGCGGCTCATTGGTGTGTGCCAGGCCGAGGCCCTCATGCTGGTCATGGAGATGGCCGGCGGCGGACCCCTACACAAGTTCCTGCTTGGAAAGAAGTGAGCCTGAGTGGCTGAGGGGTGGGGATGGCGGGGTTCTGGAAACGTGTTTCCATCCACCCACTGGGGCAGAGCACACTCATACACTCACAGGGGGGAAGGTTCACACTCGACTTCACACTTTCACAGAGACATTCATGGCTGCCCCACCGATACTCTGACAGCCACACTTGTGTGACAAAACAGAGCTGCTGGCCTTGCCCCACGTGCACTGCTGGTGACAACGGGCTCCATGCCCGGGGCCGCTGCTCAGAGGGTGCTTAGCAGGCTCCTGTCAGCGAGCGCGTAGGAAACACCAGCTCCATTGCTGACACCCGAGTTTTCTACGTCACACTCCAACCCGTGACTTGCTGTGTGCTGCTTGGTTTTGCTTTGTCGAAGGTCTCAAAATGATGTGGGACAGAGACCATGTGTGGCTGGCAAAGACTAAAATATTATCTGCCCTTGCCTGGAACATTTTACAATTTCATTTGTGTTCCCTCATGCCCCAAATGCTCACCTCACCAAGGCCATGCACTCCTGAGTGAGCTTGCCTTCCCTCCGGACACGTCACGGGATAAGTATTTGTTGGGCAGATTGTGACAAGTCCTTGGGACACCAGCAAAAAAAAAAAAAAAATACACCCCCCCCCCGCCCTGTGTTCTTGTTGGAGAAAGGGGACTAAATACTAAACGTGGTGGAATGCTGAGTGTTCTGGAAGAAGGGCTCTGCAGGGACATAAAGAGCTAAGCAGGCCAAGGAAGCTGGGGCATCAGGTGACAAGCAAACCTTGAGCAAACCGAGCAGAGTTGAGCATCCGAGGCCGAGGGCATGGCCTGTGTAGATTCCAAGGTGGGATGAGCCTGGCATGGCTCATGACAGTGGGGGGACCCCATAAGGCAGAGACAGGTCCTCATGGACTTTGACTTTGAGCGACGAGGGTGTCTCAGGAGGCTGGAGCTGAGGAGGGCTCAGACCAAGGCTGTGGGAGGCAGCCAGCAGGGAGCCTGAAGCCCAGCAGAGAGTACTGTTCTGGTTAGGAGACATGGGGCTGCCTCAGGGTGGGAAGAAGAGGGAGCTGTGGGAGCTTGCTGACAGGCCTGAGGGCGCAGCCATAGACCGCAGCAGCCGGAGAACAGAGGATGGGAGAGCTGGCTGCGTGTGCGCACACGTGCGTGCCTGTGTGAGTGTGGACATGGCCAGTGCCGGCAGGAATATAAGCTTGGGAGATGGGCAGTACATGGGTGAAATTTAAAGTCTTCCTATTGGATGAGGGCAGAGGTTTTGCCTGTCTTGTCCCCAGCTAGGCCCAGAGCAGGGGTTCATGTGCCTGTTGAATGCATGGTGGGTGCTCAGCTGGGTTAGAAGCAAGATGCTCCCTTCGAGTCAAGGGCGACCCACCCTTCCCTCTATCGCAGGGAGGAGATCCCTGTCAGCAATGTGGCCGAGCTGCTGCACCAGGTGTCCATGGGGATGAAGTACCTGGAGGGGAAGAACTTTGTGCATCGTGACCTGGCGGCCAGGAATGTCCTGCTGGTCAACCGGCACTATGCCAAGATCAGCGACTTTGGCCTCTCCAAGGCCTTGGGCGCCGATGACAGCTACTACACGGTAACTGCCTGGCACCACGTGTGTCCAGGGGAGGATGGTGGGCAGAGGGTCCCTGAGCTCTGTCCAGCAGCGTCTCTCTCCCAGGCCCGCTCTGCAGGGAAGTGGCCTCTGAAGTGGTACGCGCCCGAGTGCATCAACTTCCGCAAGTTCTCCAGCCGCAGTGATGTCTGGAGCTTCGGGGTCACCATGTGGGAGGCCTTCTCCTACGGCCAGAAGCCCTACAAGGCAGGCATGGGCAGAGGTGGCTGCAGGAGCCTGGGAGGGGGTCGGCGTGAGAAGGCCCGGTTGCTCATACGTGCCCTTGGCCCTGGCCTAAACAGAAGATGAAGGGTCCCGAGGTCTTGGACTTCATCAAGCAGGGAAAGCGGATGGAGTGTCCACCAGAGTGTCCACCCGAGATGTACTCACTCATGAGTGACTGCTGGATATATAAGTGAGTTCCGGATCAGGAGGGGACCTGGCCACACTCATCCGGGGCCTGGGGCGGGAGAATCTCATACTCTGTCACTTAGCGTCACCATAATGCTAGAATCCCGCCCCAATCCCCCACCATCTCACAGCCTTTCCAATACTCAGTACCTTTGATCCTCCAGATTATCTGTGCTTGACTGTCCAACACCTGGACCCCACAGTACAGTAGAGGCTCCATCATGGAGCCCACACAACAGCAGGCCCTCACCAGCTACCACACAACACACAGGTCAAGTGCATACTGTCACTGGCATATCACTAGCACTCCAGGCCTGATTCCTCAGCCCCCACCAGCCAACACGAATTACCGCTTAATCACCCAGAGAGGCCTCCACCCAGGAAACCCTCAGGACACTCAACTCTCCCCCTCCCCATCTGGATGTCCAAGGCTGGGCAGCCAACTCGCCGTCAGTCAGCAGGTAACACATACACAAACAAGCTGTCACTTTATACTGATTATGAAATGAGGACATTCCAGCATTTGATATCGATGAACTAACACAAGACATTGACTCTGAAACTCTGACACCATTGGGTCTGTTCAACCCATTCCAACTCATGTTAGTTCAGCCTCTGTTAGGAAACAGCACCTACCATGTTCCATCACAGAACCATATCCGCCTGGCTCCCCACTATCACAGTGCTGTAACCTGCTCCGTGCAGGCCTGTGTGAATATCCCAGCCTTCGGCACATAGGCAGGATTTTTGCATTCACAATCCCGTATCCTGGTGCTCAGATCCTGTATCCCCAGATCCCATATCCCTGTCCTCAGATCCCCTGTCTCGGTCCTCAGATCCCCTATCCCGGTCCTCAGGTGGAGCTTGTCATTTTGGTCTCCGAGGCACTCACTTCCCTAGTCCTTTCTCAGCATGGGCTGGTCCCTGTCTTACAGCAATGGCTCTACTTTTTTTGCTTGTTTCTTTGTTTTTGTTGTTTTTCAAGGTAGGGTCTCGCTCTAGCCCAGGCTGATCTGGAATTCACTCTGTAATCTCAGGCTGGCCTCAAACTACGGTGTTCCTCCTACCTCTGCCTCCTGAGTGCTGGGACTAAAGGTGTGCGCCACCACACCTGGCCGTGTCTGCTTGTTTTTGTTGTTGTTTTGAGAGGGAGGGTCTCCTAGCCCAGGCTGACCTGGAACCCAGGGTGTCAGTAAGCCTTGAGCTCTGGTGCTCTCTCATCCAGGAGACCTCTGGGTCTCTATCACCCAACAGCCTCCCTCCTCCTCTGCCCTGTCCAGCCTCTCCACCCTGCCTTCCTGCTCAGCTGAGGTGGGGTCTGGGTGTCCCCGTCCTGCAGGTGGGAAGACCGTCCTGACTTCCTGACGGTGGAGCAGCGTATGCGGACCTATTACTACAGCCTGGCCAGCAGGGCTGAGGACCCCCAGCAGGGTGGGCAGGGGGTCTGACCCCACATCCAGCCTCTCTGCCCTCGCCTGTCCAGAATGAACTGCGGTGCCCTGTCAAAGGCCGGGGGGGGGGGGCTTGGGTCTATGACACCCCCCTGGGCTAGGGCTTTGCTTGCTCTGGGCCTGAGCCAGGACCTGGGAGTCCTCAATGGCCCAGGTCCATCGCTGGAATAAACTCCTCTTCTCTCCTGCCTGAGCGTGTCCATCTTTTCTGGGCCAGTTCAGGAGCCTGGAGGGGGCTCTTTGGCAGGCTGAGGCTGGTCACCTCACTCCTCTGCCATAGGAGTATCCACACTAGGAGGCACTGGGCAGAGTGGGAAATGGAGGCACAAAGGCTGCATGTGCAGCGGTCCTCAGTTTCCCTAAATGACCCCTGGGAGGGTGGGGGTCCATGAGGGCTGTGTCAGGGTCAGATGCCCTACCCCTGCCTCATTGGGTGGTCTGGACAGCTAGTCCCCAACACAACCGCTTCTACCTTCCTCCCTGGGCCCAGTCACCCCCTTCTCGGGACTCACTCCCCACAGGGGAGACTGTGCTGTCAGAGGGGGTGGGCTGGAGCTGGGACTCTGGTGTTTAAATGTGTCCCCACTTCAAGCTCCCGCCCCAGCCCCCAGCTAGAGTGATTGCCGCACACTCAGAACCAATGATGGTGAGGAGGTGGTGGGGGTTCTGGGAAGGAAAACTTTGTGTTTATTTGTGGTGTCTAGCAGGGACATCTGGAAAGCCGGTGACAACTTTGTGGGCCGAGGGGGAAGGACTGTAGAGTGGGAGGCCCAGAGCCTTAGGGGTGCGATTAGTGGGCACACCGGGCAGTCCACGCGGGACAATACTGTTAGCTCTGGTCCTGCCCTTATCTCACCATTTACTGTTGAATTTTCATAATTTAAATAAAGAACAAAATTAGCATATTTTCTTACTTATGCTTTAATGAACTTGTATTCTACAGGGAAGTTAATTTATAATTACAGTCGTTGTGAGACCCAGGTTGGCTCATTTCTGCACCTCCCCCCTCCAAGGTAGGGTCTCTCTCTAGCCCAGGCTGACCTGGGACTCACTCTAGACCTAGGCTGATCTTCAACTCACAGAGCTTCTCCTACCTTGGCCTCCGAAGTGCTGGGATTAAGGACATTGGCCACCACACCCAGCTTCTGTGCCTTTGTTTTGAGAGCAAGTTTGTAATGGTTTGGACACTTTTGAGGGTAGTTTTCAACCAAGGTACCTTTAAAAAAATTTTTTTTGTTTATTTGAGAGGGAGACAGAGAGAAAGGCAGACAGAAAGAGAGTGAGCACGGGCGTGCCAGGGCCTCCAACCAGTGCAAATGAACTCCAGATGCATAAGCCACTTTGTGTATCTGGCTTTATGTGGGTACTGGGGAATTAAATTCAGGGAGTGCCATCTCTCCAGTCCTAGCCAGTACATCCTAATTGTAAGAAGTCATAATTAATTACAAATTATTTCAAGTTTATAATTTTACATGGCCAGTTAGAGGTTTTTTTTTTTTTGGTGTGTGTGTTGAAAATTTAAAATAACTGGGCATAGTGGCATAGGACTTTAATCTAGCACTGGGGAGGCAGAGGTAGGAGGATTGCTGTGAGTTCTAGGCCAGCCTAGGATTGGATTACATAGTGAATCCCAGCTCAGCCTGGGCTAGAGTGAGACCCCTACCTCAAAAAATTAAAATAAAGTGGGTATGGTAACATATGTCTAGCTATAGTTCTAGCACTCAGGGGGCTGAGGCAGGAACCCCACAAGTTCAAGGCCAGCCTGGGCTACATAGTGAGACACTGTCATGGTTTGATCCAGGTGTTCCCCACAAACAAATGAATGTGTTCTGATAGATCGATCCTCAGCTGATGGCAATTCAGGAATTAGAGCCTCAGTAGAGCTGTGTTGTTGGGGCGGGCTTATGGGATTATAAACCAGCTTCCCCTTGCCAGTGTTTGGCACACCTTCCTGCCGCTGTTTGCAGTGTTGTGGCAGAGGTGATGTCCACTTCTCTGCTCATGCCATAGTATTCCCTGCCAGGATGGAGTCCCCCACCCCCAGTCGATAAGCCAAATAAACCCATTCCTCCATAAGCTGCTTTTGCTTGGGTTCTTTTTACGCAGCAACTAGAAAGCTGACCACAACAGACACTAATTAAAAAAATAAACAATACCCCAAGCAAACAAAAAGCAAAGACCAAAAATACAGCACAGAAGTATCTTGGAAATAATGAGATATTTTTATTGGTAAGTGCATATATTCCCAACAGAAACTGTATTACTGAATTACCGAATAATAAGATGCAAATATAGGTTTTAATTGATTTAAAACTAATTGGCAAATGAAAGAAGATTTACATCGTTTTTATGATTTACTGGCTCCCTAAATTATACTGTTTACAAATATTTCAGTCTTATTAAAATCCACTTGTTACTGGATAATGTGATTATGTAAACTATATCAAACATTAAATACATTTGAATTTCTTTTATGTTCACCATTCTTTGTTTGGTTCATGGCCTAGGATGAAAAGAATATTACTTTTCAGGGAGAAGAATAAAGAGCGAATCCACTTGTGTCTAGTACTCTAGGAATGTTGAGTAAATCCTTGAAGAGCTTGTAGTTCCCAACGATGACCACCTGGTGGCGGGATCCCCACGCGCACTCTCGCAGTTCTCAGCCCTGGCCCTGCCTGCCTTCTCAGGATGATGGCTCTCGGGCAGGAGCGTGATGGCAGGCCCTGGTCTTTAGACCTCCATTCTTGTCTTTTGCAGGGTGCTCACCGCAGGGCCACCTGCGGGATCTTTGCAGCTGGCAGCTCTGATCACACCCCTGGCCCTTCCCAGGGTCATGGAACATGCATGCTGACCTCTGCCTCTGTGTTTCCTGGTGCCTTTGCCTGGAACGTGGGAAGCCATCAAGGGTTCTTTCTTGAGCAGGGAAGTGTCTTAGAGAGAAAGGACCCTCTGGCTTGAGGGTCTAGCTCAGGTCCTGTCCACCAGTCCCCTGGGGCTGGACCTCTCTGTACCTTCTCTGGAAGGGCTGTTGGTCTCCTGGATACTTAGGCTGAGTCCTGGCATGGCTGCTGATCAGGGACCAGGTGTCACCTCTACAAGAACCCTGGTAGCCGGGTGTGGTGGCCACACCTTTAATCCCAGCACTTCAGAGGCAGAGGCAGGGGGATCGCTGTGAGTTCGAGGCCAGCCTGGGACTCCAGAGTGAGTTCCTGGGCTAGAGTGAGACGCTGCCTTGAAAAACCAAATGAATAAATAAATAAATAAATAAAATTTTAAAATAAAAAGAAATAGAAATAGGTATTGTGTTTCTCTCTGTACGGTAATGGATACAAAGTGAGAAAGTTCATGAGCCTAGCACATAGTAGGTATGCAGTCTACTTTCCTTTCTTCCTTTCTTCCATGGTAAAGAGCAGACTGGGTGCAGATGTGGGGGAATCTCATAGTAGACCTGTCACATTCCAGAAGGGCTTCAGGGGCCAGAGAGAGGAGAGAACATAGAATAGCAGGGAAGGATCTGGAACACAGATTTTAGTTCCATTTTAGGAAAAGCATGAGAGCTTGTTCACCCTGGATGTTGATTTTAGAATGTGCTCCTGTCTCTCAAGGGCCCCAGAGTACAGAGAAAAGCCCGTATGTCTGAGCTTCTGACAAGGGTAATAAGGACGCTTGTTGGGGGGAACAACCTCTCCCACAAATGGTGCTGGGTCGATTGGATTACACGTGTGAAAAATGAAGCCTGGCTGTGTCACACACATAAGCAAAGTGGAACAATGCCACAAACTTGAGAGGGAAAGACAGAAGTATCATAAGAAAATCTTTTTTTGGGGGGGATTTTTTATTGTCCATAATGAGTTACATTATTTAATGGGCAAACAATGAGTTGTTATCCCCAGTTCCCCAATGCCCCTCTTCCCCATCCCCAATCAGCTGGATATCCTCCTCTGTGGGCCGTCTGGATCAGTCCTTGGGGCAGGGAATCATGGATAGCCTAGGAGTCAGCCTGGTTCTGCTGGCCCTAGTATGATGTTACTGAGGGGACCATGTCTCTGGGAGTTCTCCCCCATCAAGGCTCTCACAATCTTTCCGCCCCCTCTTCCGATCAGTTCCCTGAGTTGTGGTGGTATCAAGGCTGCTTTAATGTTGAAAACTTAGGGGTCTTGTGGGTAAATCTTTATTGGACAGTGGGATGTTAGCCACAACACTGAAAACACAAAATTTTAAAAATTTGCAAGGAGAGAGATGGAGGGGGAGTGGAAATGGGCACACCAGGGCACAGGAACTCCAGATGTATGTGCCATTTTGTGCATCTGGCCTTACATGGGTACTGGGGAATTGAACCCTGGCCATTAGGCCTTGCTAGCAAATGCCTTTAAATGCTGAGCCATCTCTTCAGCCTCCCAAACACAAGTTGTTTTTTTTTTGTTGTTGTTTGTTTTTGAGGTAGGGTCTCGCTCTAGTCCAGGCTGACCTGGAATTCACTATGTAGTCTCAGGGTGGCCTTGAACTCATGGTGATCCTCCTGCCTCTGCCTCCTGAGTGTGGGATTAAAGGGGTGTGCCACCACGCCCGGCCCAAACACAAGTTTTTAAAAGGAAAAATGGACTTTAATCCAGATTAAAAGCCTTATCAAAGGACCTCATCAAGAACACAGAAAGACAACCCACAGGACAGAGACATTTGTCTGATAAGGGTTTAATCTCTACAACAGATAGAGAAGCTTTATAAAATCTAAGGCTTTCAGTCAGCGGCAGGAACAGCAAGATCAAGTAAAAACTGTGTTAGGGACCTGAATAGACACATCTTCAAAGATGTGCAAATGGCCAGTAAGTACATGGAAATATGTCAACATCATTGACATTAAGGAAATAAAAATCAAGACCAAAATGACATACCACATCACACCTACTGGAATCCCCCACACACAGACCATCGTATACACATACACAGCTGTTAGTGAAATGTTGTGTGTATGGTTTGTGGGAAGGTAAGACGGTACAGCTATTGTGGGAAACAGTTATATTGTTCCTTACAAAGCCAAGCAATTTCTATGAATTATTGAATTGTCACTCAGTAATTCCACTTGGAAAATTTTTTTGCATGTGTGTGTGTGCAGTGCTGGGGTGGAGTGTGCTCGTCCAGGGAACGTCAGGGGTCCTGCTCCTTCCCTCTTCTTCCAGTTTTTACTTGGGACAGAGACTCTTGCAGATCCTGGAGCTGGCCATGGCTCTGGTGCTTCTTGGTTCTCTGCTACCCCACAGGACTAGTGTGGTGGTTTGAATGGACGTCCCCATAGACTCAGGGGTTTTATTAAAGCTTGTAACCTGGATCTCCAGCCGCCTGGCTGGAGGAGGTGTCACTGGGGGTGGATCTGAATTCCAGCCCCAAGGTGTGCAGACATCTGAGCTCTGGAGGGCTGGTGTGTGTGCTGGTGCTAATGTTCTGTTGGCTGCAGTTTCTTTTTCTCTCTGGATGTACGGTAACAGCTTCTTCTGCCATTGATGGAACTTTCCCCAGATCTGTAAGCTTGAAATAAATCCCTCCCTCCCATCAACTGTCTTGTTTGGATGTTTATCCAGGCAACAACCAGGATTACAGGTGTGCATGGGCCCAGCTGTTTTATGCAGAGGCCAGGGATTGAATGTGATTGACCTCTCAGGCCCTCATACTTGCAAAAGGACATGCTCTTAACTGCTGGTCCATCTCTCTCTTAAGCGCACGCCCCAAAGGAAGGTTTTAGTACAGCGGTGGTCATTACAGCATTGCTGACAGTAACCAAAAGGTAGAGACAACCTTCCTCACTAACAGATGAGCCAAACACATGTGGTATGAATGCTCAGTTGGAGTATCATTTAGCGAACACATTTTAAAGACATGTTAAGTGGAATAAAGCAGCCTCAAAAGGGCAAATATTTCATTTCACTTATAGAAACTATCTAGACTAATTAATGAGACGATAGAGTCTCTCAGGAGGGAAGCGAGGAGACTTACTGGTTAACATGCAGAGTCACTAATTCGTAAGGGAAGGGAGGAAGCAAGGCTGATGGCTAACAGTGTCAATGATGGACTCAACCCAATTCTATCAAGCCCTGGGGCAGCCGATCCTTGAGACTGTTGTGTTTTAATGGCTGTTACCCCGCTTTGAAAACTGAATTGGGTTTGATATAATCAGGAAGTAGCTTGTTTGGGTCTCACTGTAGCCCCATCTTAGGGGTAAAGTGTCCAGCACCCCACTTTCAATACAGCATTAGGTTTTCGTAGATGCTCTTCTTGGAGTTCAGGAAATGCCCCTGTATTTTCAGCTTGTTGAGCTCTGGCCAGGAATGTGTGTTCGATTGGGTCAACCACTTTTCTTTCTAAAAGGTTATTTATTTATTTATGTGGGGGGGGGTCAGGGTCTCTTGCCGCTGAGCTTTACGTAGGTGCGGGGGACTCAAAACCCGGCTGGCAGCTCAGCAAGCAGCACCTTTGACCTGAGCCACTGGGTCACCCTGACAACTGCTTTCCTACAGCAACTGACAGGAGGATGTATGAATTTTTTTCTTAAATTGCAAATGCCAGAGGTTGACATGAGTTGTCTTCCTCAATCTCCACTTCATTGTTTAAAAAATATTTTATTTGAGAGAGAGAGAGAGAGACAGACAAACAGACAGACAGACAGAGAAAGAGAAAGACAGAGAGAGAAAGAATTGGCACACCAGGGCCTCCTGCCTCTGCAAACGAACTCCAGATGCATGGGCCACTTTATGCATCTGGTTTACGTGGCCACAGGAAAATCAAACCTGGGCCACCAGGCTCTAACCACTGAGCATTCTCGCCAGCCCATCTCCAATTTTTTTTTCAAAGTAGGGTCTCACTGTCGCCCAGGTTAACCTGGGACTCACTTTGAAGTCCCAAGCTGGCCTTGAACTCTGTCTCCCCAGGGCTGGGATTAAATGCATGCGTCACCAGGCCTGGCCTCACTTTAGTGTTTTGAGAAAGGATTTCAAAGAGAACCTGGAGCAAGTCCCAGGAATCCTCTTGTCTGTGGCCCCAACACCGGGATTACAGGTGGGCACCATCCCCCAGGTGTTTGTGGGTGCTGGGGATCTGAACACGGGCTCATTTGTGCAGCCATCACTGTACTGACTGAGCCAGGTCACTCTACTGCCTTCATTTGTAGACTTGGAGTGACATTTGAAATTGGGAAGCGTGAGGGTTTTAACTGTGCTCTTTTAGAGATTGTTTTGGCTCTTTGGAGTCCTTTGAGTTTCTAAATACCTTTTTAAAATAGAGTTTTGCTGTGTAGCAAAGGCACTACACAGGAGTCCAGACACATGCACTCCTTTGCTGATCTGGCTTTATGTGGGAACGAGGGAATCAACCCTGGATCTTCAGCTTTGCAGAGAAGCGCCTGAACTGCTGAGCCATCTCTCCAGCTCCTAAACGTTAGGTTTCATGCTTTAGGTGGGGTGATACCTCCAGTGTGATGCAGGTACAGAAGTCCACCATGACCTCAGGCTTTAGGTCTGGTAATGACCTACACAGTGTGCAGGAGCTACAAGAAGGCCACGAGGGCTTCAGGGTTTAGGTGGGGTGCTCACCCTCAGTGTACTGGAGCTACAGAAACCCACCATGGTTCAGGCTTTGGATAGGATACTGACCTACACTGTGCTGTGGAATTATAGAAGCCCACTGTGTCTTCAGGGTTTAAGTGGGGGTACTCACCTCCTATGTGCTGGAGTTACAGAAGCCACCATGACTTCAGGCTTTAGGTTGTGTACTCACCTCCTGTTCCATTGAGTTAGATGTACCATGACTTCAGGCTTTAGGTGAGGTACTCATCTCTAGTTTGCTGGAGCTACAGAAACCATCATGGCTTCAGGCTTTATGTGGAGTAGTCACCTCCAGTGTGCTCGAGTGACAGACGCACCACGGCTTCAGGTTTTTCGTGAGTTACTCACCTCCAATGTGCTTGAGTTACAGAAGCCCAATGGGGCATGATTGATGCTTTAGGTGGGGTAGTCAATTCCAGTGTGATGCAGTTAGAGAAGCCCACCATGTCAGCAGTCTCTTGTGGGGTACTCTCTGCCAATTGGCTTGAGGTACAGAAGCCCACCTTGATGTTAGGCTTTA